>WSTH01000056.1:0-51224 GCA_019616345.1 Ceratobasidium sp. 395 | reverse complement strand
ATTGCACACGGGGGTAGTTTTGCAAAATAATGACATTGGCACATGTCTCGGACAAAACGCACGGACAGACGAGCATACAGCTATGAATTTCAAAATCAGACTGTGGAGCCGACACAGCCCCAGCTGTCAATGCCATTACCAAATTGAGGCTATATGCTCGTCTGTCCGTGCGTTTTGTCCGAGACATGTGCCAATGTCATTATTTTGCAAAACTACCCCCGTGTGCAATATCGGCGGTCACGCACGACCACCACTTGGCCGGCGTCTCTTGCTCGCTTACTCGCAGTCAAACGCGCGCCCAACGATCAACCCGCCCCACACGTCAAGTCTCGCCACCGATCGCGAGCTGTCATAAATATTTGATTAACCCTCTACGTACATTTGTGGCTGTGTCTCAAGCGCTCCCGCCTTCCTGGTCGATAGACCCACTTAGAACCTATTTAGAATAGGTTTAGGATAGAAAGGCCCTTACGGGCAGCTATCCACTGCACGTGTTATCGTCATTTCGTATGCTACAATTCTCATATCTCCTGCTTATTCTTCCTCCGCTCTGTTTGCTGTCTATATGGCTCGTGTCGGTTTCTGTTGCCGTTGATCTAAATATCAGTAATAGAAGCATAGAAACTACAAACGGTTAATTTCGGCGTGTATTCTCGAGCCCTACGAATAATCTGCGCCATGAGCGGATTCGCCTGCACTTTGTATGCGCTATGTTGTTTAGGTATACATGAGGTGTTATTCAAGTCGATATGTTCCTCTCGTCGCCAGACAGCTTAGTGGTGACTTTCAATAATTCATCCCATGAAACTGGCTAATACTTTGATATCTGTGGTTGGGACTGTACCTTGAATTTCGTCCTATTTGGCTATGGATGTTTGCAAAGGAGAAAGTTTGGTTAGCGGGCCTTCCAATGGTTGTGTAGTCTAGAAGGTCCCACTTGCAAATTAGAGCTACCACCCGCATTAGAGTCTCAGCCGCTCAAGTTGACAGTTCGTCGGTGCTTGGCAGGTGACGCAGATTGTATATATGCGCTTGTTGTAAAGGCAAAAGAAGCGAGAAATCAAGCGTTCAGAGAGTACCAATTACTTTGCGTAGTGATATAAGCTGTGGAGGCCGTCAGATATCTCATAGTCTGTAGTTTTCTCTTCACACCTTAGACACGATTCACTGGCAGTTGTGTTTACGCAAATTGTTGTGAAGTGCATCAAGACATGATATCAGAAAAAGTTCAGTGCACTGAAGTGTAGTCACTACCCATCACGACGATGGCATAAGAACTTGACATTGAATATCTTGAAATATGTCGGGTGTGGCTCGACTTTGAGTTACCGCCCAAGCTGAGCGGGCGAGTATCACCGGATTACCTAATGTAAAACTGACCAATCACCAACATGAGCGCCGCCATCAGGCTTGGTACCCGGACTGGCGGAATATCCGGCCCGGGCGTGATCTGCTCTCCCCGACGACGTCGAGACTCATGAGCGTCTACGAACTCCGATGAAACTTACCTGCTTGGTCGACTGGTGTATCGCTAACAGCGGTCTGAAGCTGCTCTTTACCAGATTTCTATGGCCCTGCGCTAGCTCTAGCTTGCAGTTGCGATTGCTTACGTCGTGTGCGACTGGATATTATATGGACAATTTGGGCAATTGGGTTCCGCTCAGAAGGACTAATGCACTGGGCTCAGTATGTACGCGTTCTTTTTTACTATCTACTGTGAAGAGCTCGAGCTGATAGTCTCACGGCGTTTTGCCCTTATTTTCTGGCACGCTGGAACCGACGATTACGGTCCAAGACTTAGTTAGAGGCTCCATACCACGCGCCACATCCAAACAGATGCGCCAGCAACCCCTACGTTAAGTGTTGTCTCACCTGCTTCGGACTCCAAGTCGAGCCTGGGCTTTGACCCTTCCAGTTCCCACCTACTACCACTATAGATATGCCGATCGCTTACTTCCGACATCTACATTGTTTGCGGAAGTAGTCATACACTCAAGCTGTACTACCGTTCAGAAACAGGTCCAGATCCGCCGAGGGTGTCGTGGCTAGGGCTGTGGGGCACTGGCGAAGAATTGTCAACGATCCAATAATAGCGTCCGGAATATTATGGTATGATCTGCCCGCTATCCCGCCTGTGCTGAACCGTCCCGACATTCTACCACCGCTACCCATCCGCTAGCACTATCCATGACGAAATCTCCCGTGACTACACTTGTGCGGACATACGTCAAACAACAGGAGCTAGTTTCATAGCTTCACCGCCTCAACACGCGAAGCCGAAGGCGCCAAGCGTATTTAATTTTTCGAGGAAAATATATCGGGATTTACGTCTGAGTAGACTTTTACACCTAGGTCTTCGATTTATCGAGATAACCCAGGTAGAACAAATATGATCATCTTGTAATGAACAGCAGTAACTACCCAAGTGTGACCCAGGTCAACCCGGCTTATGAGTTTGGTTGGCACATGAAACCGTGTCTGCGCTAAAAAAAAATCCTCGTGATGATCCGGTCCGCATACTCTTCGTTTCCCCTTCTCCACGACCGCCATGTCATCTCAAGACGCCTCAGGAGGGAAAAAGAGACTCTGGAAACGAATCCAAGGTGCATAGATCTCGATGTGTTTGGTAAAATGGACGTTTGTTAACTCTCAATTGCAGGGATTAAGTTACAGCCAGATAAGTCAGCGGACGACATCTTTGTCGAAATACTTGTAGATGGCACAAGCGTGCACAATCTACCAAGAATAGAAAAGAGACAGGTCCTCGAGTGGACCAATCTTTGGCTTCCATGGTCGGTGAACCATTCGTTTAATATACATATTCATGGCGCTAATCGTGTGTATCCCGCAGCGACGTTCATGAAAGTTCAATAATTACAGTTCGAGTGACTGAAGTCCATGATATTTCAGATCTCATCCGAGAAGTTACACTTTATGTATCACAGGCGATGAGTCAAGAGGTCATATCAATGAGTACGAGCGCGGGGCTGCCATTTCCCGTTCACTTACCCTAGCCCGTAGCGTGGAGGAATCCTGGATTAGAACGCATCGAGGTCTCGTTCACGAGCAGAGCAGCGGTAGGTAGATGTGTAAATGGCTTCGGGACGACTAACATCTGCGACCTCAGATCGCGGTGGCATACTCCGAGGCGTTCACCAAGGCACAACAAATGGAGATGAGGCGAGGAATAGTCGACAAGGCGGGAAAGGTCGATGATGCGTTCAAAGTACTGCTCACCCTGAGTAGCACGATGGCCGAGGTAAGCGTGAGACATGCGAAGATAGCGTGTGGGTCAAGAACTAGACGCATATATCATGTAGCTGGACCCGACCGGAGGCGCGAAGGTAGCTTTCTCGCTCTGCACCCGGGCGTGGGAGGTATGTATTTTTGGCTGTATTCGGGATGATTAAATAACTCCCGTATTCCACTTTCCACCGCTTTTAGTATCTAGGGCAGCAGAAGAAGCAGAATGAGAGTCTGAACGAGCTAGTGGAGAGCATAGCAGAGATGATTATGCCCATCGACTCGGTCAAGAGCATAACTGAGGCTAGCTTATCTCAGACGGTGATAGCGACGCTGAACCTGATCGAAGACGCGTCGCTGTTCATACTGAGCTACAAACCGCAAGGCCTTCTAGGCAAGTGTACTCTGTGCTCCACCTGCGCTAGGCTAACGCTTGGACTTTTGGTTAGAGACGATGTGTCATGCAACTAGTAGCTCAGAGGATCTTGAGCGAACAGAGGAGTTCGTCGCCAGGTTCAGCGCTCTCCAGAGGGTATTCGACAGGAGGGTGAGCGTGCAGACGATGCGAACGCTGGAGATCGATAGTGAGTAATATCTGATGCATGAGACACCGACTGACATTAACGGGATCTCCACGTCAGGGATGTATGCGAAGCTCAGGCCGACCGATCTAGCAGGCTACAACCCCGATTATCGGTGCGCCGAGGGCACTCGACTCGACCTCGTCGAAGAGCTCGTCGGCTGGGCTCAGAAGCCAAAAGCAAGCTCGCGCCTAGCCTGGGTTCATGGGCCATCAGGTTTCGGAAAGAGCTCGATCGCGACCTCGCTGTGCCTACGGCTCAGCGATCAAAGTACACTGGCGTCGAGCTTCTTCTGCAAACGCGACATCCCAGAGCTACGCAATCCGCGTCGAGTACTCATGACTATTGCATACGGACTCGCACGTCGATGGGAGCCATACCAAAAGGCGCTCATCACCGCGTTCAGAAAAGACCCCGAACTACACTCGAAACACTTTCAGCCTTTGTATAACGCGCTCCTATGCGACCCGCTACGGACGGCTTCCGCGGGGAACCAACCAGCAGGGCTACTAGTCGTGGTCGTCGACGCGTTGGACGAATGTGGAGATACAGTCGCTCGAAGACAGCTGCTCAGGTGTCTCCTGGACTTGTCGCGGCGCTTGTCTTGGCTCAGGACACTGGTGACTAGCCGCCCAGACCCGGACGTTCAGGAGTTCTTTGTACGAACCAAGTCAAGACGCTACATAGGCTTCGACGTCACCAAGTATGATGCGTCGGCCGACATTCGTGTATTTGTGCAAGGCTACTTGGGAAGCATGACCGGAGTCAAGGGCTTGCCAAACGACGCAATCGATCGGATATCGACTCAAGCAAGCGGTCTGTTTATCTGGGCACGAACTGCATGCAAGTTCATCGCGGACGGATTCGACAGGCGTGAGCGGTTGGATCAGGTCCTATCCGGCTCAGGGCTCGCCGACATCGATCTCCTGTACGCCACTGCGATCAGGAATGGTATGCTGGACGCTGGTGGGGACAACATGAACTACATGCTAGAGTGTCTTGGAGTTGTGGTAGCTACTGCCCAGCGGACACCTTTGTCGGTCGCGAACCTAGCGCTACTGTTACAGGACCGAGTTTCGGAAGACGCGCCGGGGCGAATAGTGGGCAGTCTGTCGTCGGTACTGTATGTAGATCGGAGCTCAGGAGACGCTATCCGCATCTTTCATCCATCTTTTATGGACTTCATCATTGATCGGTCCCGGTCAAAAGAGTTGTGCGTTGACCTTGAGCAACAGAACACCGTACTTGCGGAATGCTGCTTCGGAGTGATGGTTGATGGCCTAAAGTTCAATATATGTGGGCTGGAAACATTCGATCGGTTCAACATCGACATCCAAGATCTGGACAGTCGAGTAGAAGCAGCAATTCCTTCACATCTGAGTTATAGCTGCTTGTACTGGTCTAGTCACCTCATTGACGCTTATCCGAATCGACTGGAGACCTGTTTACGCGAGTTCTTGTTTGGGCGAACGTTGTTGTACTGGATCGAGGCGCTCAGCCTGCTCGGAAAACCCGGCACGGCTGCAGCCAGTCTACTAGCGCTGACAACATGTCCCATGCCGGTAAGTAGTCCCGATGCTGCTTTAACGCGAGTACTGAGATAAAAGCACCGTATAGGATAGTATGCAGGACTGTCGAGCCGCTGCAAACGACGCATACACGTTCGTTCTATCGTTCTACGACGCGATTGCAAGGAGTACACCCCACCTCTATCTTTCTGCACTCGCGTTTGCACCATGCAACTCAGGAATGGCGCGGCGTATGCGAGGTCACTTTCCGAAGCTTTTAACTATTGCTGAAGGCGCTGGAAAGGAGTGGACGCCATGCCTCCGAACTATCTGGGTTTCTAGCGAGGTTTACTCAGTTGCATACTCTCCGGACAGCCGCCGAATCGTCTCCGGCTCTAGAGATGGGAAAGTAAGAATCTGGGATGCGGAGACAGGTGATACTTTACTAGACCCACTCACCGGTCACTCTAGCTCTGTGCACTCAGTAACATCCTCTTCTGATGGCCGCTGGATAGTCTCTGGCTCTAGCGATAAGACGATCCGAATGTGGGACGCAGAAACTGGTAAGGCAAAGGGTGGCCCGTTGCGAGGTCATAAAGGCGGGGTGCGCTCAGTTGCGTTCTCTCCCAACGGATGTCAAATCGCATCGGGTTCAATGGACAAAACAGTGCGCATTTGGGATACCGAGGCTGGCCGATCAACGCTTGTGCTGCGAGGTCATTCAGATCACGTGTGGTCCGTCGTTTTCTCTCCTGACGGCTGCCGAGTTGTGTCGGGCTCAGAGGATAACACATTGCGCATCTGGGACGCAAAAACTGGCGCATCTGTGCTCGAGCCATTGCTTGGCCACTCAGGTCCTGTGAATTGTGTTGCGTTTTCTCATGATGGGTGTCGAATAGTCTCAAGCTTTTATGACGGGACCGTGCGCATTTGGGATGCCAAAACTGGCCAACTACTTCTTGATCCACTTCAAGGTCACTTGACCTATGTATCCTCTGTTGCGTTCTCTCCTGACTCTCGACTCATAGTCTCGGGCTCTGTGGACAGCACAGTCCGCATCTGGGACGCACAGACTGGTGCTGCAATCGGCCAACCACTCGGCGGTCATTCGCGTTCTGTTTATCCTGTGGCATTCTCCACTGATGGTCGCCGAGTGGTCTCTGGTTCTGACGATAAAACTCTACGCATCTGGGACATAGCCGGCGGAGGTATCAGCGAAATCGTTCAGGAATCCACCCGACATAACGGGCATTCAGATTGGGTGAACTCGGTTATGTTCTCGCCAGATGGGCAACGCATAGTCTCGGGCTCTTATGACAAGACGGTGCGTGTCTGGGACGCTGAAACAGGCGCGCTGGTTCTTGGACCTCTCGAGGGTCATACGGGCCCAGTCCAAGCAGTCGCCTTCTCTTCAGACAATCGCCGCATTGCGTCAGGGTCTGATGACCATACGGTGCGCATCTGGGACTCTGAAACAGGCATGCCAGTTCTTGGCCCACTGCGAGGTCACTCGCTCTCAGTGCATTCCGTCGCGTTCTCCCCTGACTGCCGCCTCATCGTCTCGGGCTCCGACGGTGACATGATACGCATCTGGGACGCTGAGACTGGTTATGCTATACACCAGCTACCGATGGGACACTCGAACCGGTTCGGTTCCGTCGCATTCTCTGCAGACGGCCGTCGGATTGTTTCCGATTCTTATGATGGCACGGTACGCACCTGGGATGTAGAGACTGGCCAAGCTATACTCGGGCCACTGAATGTTCACTCTACCTCGAGAGCCTCCGTTGCGCTCTCTCTCGATGGTCATGGGGCAGTCGCTGGCTCTGATGACAATACATTACGTATCCAGGATGTGGAGACCATAAATCCAACTGTGCATGGTCTCCTACGGGAGCATGAAGACTTGATGTATTCTGTTACATTCTCTCCCAATGGTCGTTATATAGCCTCCAGCTGTTTGGACAACAAAGTGCGCATCTGGGACGTAGAGACTAGCAAGGCGGTACTCGAGCCGCTTCTGGGTCACTCGGACTACGTGACGTCTATTGAATTTTCTCCCAATGGCCGTCGCATTGCGTCTAGCGGTTATGATTCGACAGTACGCATATGGGACGTTGAGCTTCATACTGCATCAAGCAATGCGACTGCTAGGTTCCTGCCTGGTCTGTCCAATTCCCCTCTTTATTCCGGTTAACTTACATTTCGAGACAATTTTCCAGGCACCCAGGCTCAGCTTATCCCTCAAGACTTGGCAGGCGATCGAGTGTTAGTAAATAGCGTTCATCTTGCTCGACATATGCACCCTAAACTGGCTGGCTGGGTGACTTCGACTGAGGGAAAGCCCGTCGTATGGCTTCCACCAGAGCTACGGGAAATTGACGACTCA
Organism: Ceratobasidium sp. 395; assembly: GCA_019616345.1. Taxonomy (NCBI): domain Eukaryota; kingdom Fungi; phylum Basidiomycota; class Agaricomycetes; order Cantharellales; family Ceratobasidiaceae; genus Ceratobasidium; species Ceratobasidium sp. 395. The sequence continues at coordinate 43,503 of WSTH01000056.1, read as the reverse complement.
ACAATCTGCATATACCCGACTCGTATTCGTCGTCGCACTATTATCGATTTTACGAACTTTGCACACGGAACCTCATGGACCTCGATCGTCGATGCGATAAATTGAGCATTTGATTATACGTGCACTGTATGCGCTGTAGTCATTATATATGCTGGAAGTCTTTTATCTACCACCCACTTTCTTCGCTATCTTCGTTGACTGCATGACTCGTCTGAGCTTGTATTGCTCGGATTTGAATACTGCTACTAGTAGCATACAAAGTACAAATGGTTGGCATGTGTTTTTGAAAACTATCCATAGCTTTCGATTTGAGCAGATTCACTTGGACTCTGTACGCACGTTACTCGCTAAATACACATGATCTACTCCGCTGCTTGAAATTCTGCTCTTGTCGCCAAATAGCTTATTGATGATTTTTTGTATATGATTGGAGCCATTAGGGACGATGGGCATAGCCACATTTTGCCATTATTCAGCTAACAACAACAACAATTTGCCACCGCCGTAGCAACATTTTCGACGGGGCAAAGAAAACTAAATCAAAATTTCTTGAATTATATCCACCCTCGATTCTGCCAGTGCTACGCCTATACTACCGCTTGAATGGATTAAAAGGGAGTGAAAAACGACAGAGATTTTGCAGCGACAAATGCGACACTTGTTAGCGATATTTTAGCTAAGCGCCGAATGTCGGTTCAGGTTGTTCGACCACCATTCTAAATCTCACGATAGGCTCACAGGATGAATTCATCGCCATCCTCGATGAGCTACCCTCGGCCTTTGAAGATTTTGCGCCAAGAGGACGCCTCTTCGCTGCCGGAAGGGCAGTGTTTTCATAGGTAGAGGGCCCTGGCATATTTGCGCAACACCTCTATGCATCAGTTACGTCCACTATCACCCGAGCTTAGAATGTCTTGGCACGCTGCACGAACATATTGGGGACACTCATTCCTTGCGGTTCCCCTTCTAGAAACGTCACTTGCTCGGTAGAATGTCGAATCGTTTTACCAGAGCAATTGCATGAATGGTGTAGTGATTTTACCCGGTAACCTCTATGTTGGTTGGAGCAACCTGTAGCGACTAACCTGTACTTTGATGAATTCAACTTCGCGTGTGATGTTTTGACGATTCGGGGCTCGCTGAGGTGCCAGATGTATACCGAATGTCCCACCGCGAATACTTTAGAAGCGACAACTCACCAACCACCCTCTTGGCTCACTTGTCGTATTCTAGGCCTCTGAAAGATTTTGAGGCTCGGTGGGGTCGCTCAGCAGCACCTATATCGCCTTGTTCACTCGGCTTCAGATCCATAGCTACAATTTGCAATAGCTCAAGCTACAATTTCGTAGCAATATTGTGGCTATGCCTATCATCCCTATTGCTCAAACCTCGATCGCACTACTTAACTATGAGCGTTTGCAGGGAAGGAATTTTGGTCAACGACCTTCGGATAGTTGTTTAGTGGAGACGACTCTACCTGCTAATTGAGGCTGCCACTCGCGTTAGAGTCTCGACCGTTCCTTGACCATTTGGCAGAATTCAGGCGTGAATTGAGAACTGAGTTGTATGCGCACAAAGGTAGTAGAGCTGAGACAGCAAACATCCGCAGAGATTCAAGATGCTTGCGCATAGTAATTTCTACTAGTAGGCTCCGTTGGGTATCTCATATTCAGTATCTCTTGCCTCCAAACCTTGGACACAAGCACTCGCCTTCACAAAGTGTCATCAACCGCGTTAAAAACGTGAATCAGGGGGAGGCCCGGTGAGCTAGGGTGTCACTACTCGTCCCGAGGATTACCTAGAAGACCGTTTTTGAGTATCTTGAAACGTGCGGCTGGGATAATTTCCTGCCAGAGTTAAGCAGATATTACCGTATTACATAATGGGACAATGACTAATCACTAGTAGCGCGGTCGGGGTTGGCAGGCTTGGTACTCCGGACCGGCGGAACATCCCGAGTGTGATCTGCTTTTCCCAACCACATTGAGGGCATCTGCAAACTCTGACGAAACGCGCCTGCTTGGTTGATTGGCGTGTCTGAAACTACTGGTGGTGTTATTTTCGACCATGCCTATGTCGCCCTGCGTTCGCTCTAGTTTGTGGGCACGATCACCTGCGCCGTCGTGTACAACTGGATGCCAGCACAAATAGTTTTATGCAGTTGAGTTCCGCTCAGAAAGACTGATGCACTGAGCTCAGTACGTACGCCTTCTGCTCTTCTATCTACGACTATGACGAGCTCGAGCTGATGGTCTAACAGCGTTTTGTCCTGTTTCTGTTGCACCGGAACTGCCGACTACAGTCCCAGACTTAGTTCGAGGCTCCATGCCACGCGCCGCATAGCCAAACGGATCCGCTGGCGATCTCTGCGTCGAGTCTTGCCCCATCCACTTCGGATTCCAAGTCGAGCTTGGGCTTTGACCCTCGGTCCCACCCACCACTATTACAGATCCACCAATTGCCTACCTCTAGCGTCTACCTTATTTGCGGAGGTAGTCATAGTCTCACGCTGTACTACCCTTTAAAAACGGTGCTGGGTCCGCCGAGGGTATCGCGACTAGAGCCGTGCGCCGCTGGTGAAGACTCGGTAACGATCCGCTAATAGCGTCTGGATTGATGATATGGTCTGCCCGCTAGCCTCCCACATGTTACCGCCACTATCCAATCCGCCAGCACTACGCATGGCAATATCTTCTATTGGGCTTGCGCGGATATACGTCAAACAGCGGGAGCCAACTAGCGAACGAGCGGTGCCTGGTGTCTTACCTCTACTGAAAGCGCAATACTGGTGGCCACGTTGTGTCCAGAGGGTGAACCCACGGCTTGTATGTAGTCAACATTCCGCTCGATAGAGGTCTTTTATCCATGAAAGATTTTCAGTATCACACTCATTCCAAGCTAAGCTATCCTCAAGCAAATATGATACACCATTTCTACTTGGGAAGGTATAGGCGCGCACTTCCACCTGAACGAGTTCACGACTCCATTTCTGGTCTTCGGTTCGATGAGGTTTTTGGCTGGATTGTGAGAGCAATTCGGCAGTTACTGTAATTGTGAGCTTGTGAGCCAGATTAGGCAGTTTGATTGGCGAACAGAACGTGCTGGCGCTAAACCGGCTTCTCGTTCCAGATCAGTGTAACCCTCGACTTTACTCCTCTGAACGACCATCATGTTGCCCCAGCAGAATGCGAGTGGGGCGCAAAGCTTCCGCAAACGAGTTCGAGGTGCGTTATACTCGACGTCTTGCCAGGTTCACACTCGATTCGTCGCTTGCAGAGATCAAACTACAGCCAAACACATCGGCCTACGACGTCGGCATCGAGATACATGTGGACGGAGCGAGAGTACACCGGCTACCGACGCTGAAGAGGGGCCAAGCTCTGAACTGGACTGATCTCTGTCTCCCATGGTGAGCAACCCACCCATCCAACCAGCCCACCGACAAGGCGCTGACCGCCAACATCCGACAGCGATGTGCATGAAGGCTCAGTGGTTGCAATCCAAGTGACCGAGGTACATACGGTACGGAATCGAGTCGGCCAAGCTATTTATCAAGTATCACAAGCAATAGATCAAGACGTTGCGTCGCTTGGTGCGAGCGCCGACCAGCCGTAGTTCTTCCGAGTACTTACGACTAATCGGTAGCGTGTAACGCATTGAAAGCGAGCATCCAAATGATCTTCCTGAGTGATGAGGAGGTAATATGACAAGCAAGATCGAAGCAAAATCTAACATATCCCGTCTTAGACCGAGCAGGCATATTCCGCAGCATTTGTCAAGTCGCAGCAGCTAGAGAAGCGGCCGGGAATAGTGCAAAGGGCGGGCAAAGTAGGTAATGCGTTCAAGACACTCCTTGCGCTCGGTGAAGCCATGGCTGAGGTATGCTCGAAGAACACTATAGCAGCGAGATTTGAACTAAACGCATACACGCCCTAGTTGGACCCTACTGGAGGCGCAAAGGTAGCGTTCTCATTGTGTACCAAGGCTTGGGAGGTATGCGTCGTTTTGCTACCCAACGAGTTATCGTACCATTCTCACGTTTTCACGCTCAATCTTTCGTAGTGTCTCGAACAGCAGGAGAAGCAAGACGCAAGTCTAGACCAGCTAGTGGAGGACATAGCGGGGATGATCCCGTCGGTCGAGTCGATCAAGGGCGTAGCCGACGACGACCTCTCTCGGACGGTGATGGCGATGCTAAACCTGATCGAAGACGTGTCGGTGTTCATTCTCAGTTTTAGATCCCGTGGTTCGATAGGTAAGCCGGTGTTATATCCCAGACACATTCTACTAACAAGCACCACCTCAGAGCGAGCGTGGCGCGCTATGATCAGTTTAGAGTCTGAGGAGCAAATCGACGCATATACCGCCAAGTTCAGGAGACTCCGGGAGCAGTTCGACACTAGAGTCAGCGTTCAGGCTCTTCGGGCGGATGAAATCGAAAGTATGCATGTATCTGGGTAGCGCGTCAATCCATACTAACGGGTCATATTGTCAGGGATGAACGCGAGGCTCAGGCCGGTCAACCAAGCAAGCTATAACCCCGATCAGCAGTGTATCACCGGCACTCGACTCGGTATCATCGACGAGCTCTCAACTTGGGCTCAGAAGTCAAGCGTTGACGCACGCCTCGCGTGGGTTCACGGGCCAGCTGGGTTCGGGAAGAGCTCGATCGCCACGTCGGTGTGCATGCGCCTCGATGGCGACGGTACGCTTGGCTCGAGCTTTTTCTGCAAGCGCGACAGCCCGGAGCTGCATGATCCACGCCGGGTTCTGACGACTATTGCCCACGGTCTCGCGCTGCGATGGAAGCCGTACCGAAACGCCGTGATCGCTGCGATCAAAGACGATCCAGAGCTATATTCGCAGCATTTCCAGGCACTATACGATAAACTATGTAGCAAGCCCTTACAGAAACTCTCAAAGCGCGAGCATGGAACTCTAGTTATCGTCGTTGATGCCCTAGACGAGTGCGGAGATGCCGTCAGCAGGAAACCGCTACTTAGGTGTCTCCGAGACTTGTCGCAGCTTATGCCTTTCTTGAGGGTCGTGGTGACTAGTCGCCCGGAGAGGGACATCCACGAGTTCTTCACACAGGAAAAGGTGCGCTGGTTCACGGAGCTCGACGTACGCGAACACGACGCCTCGGACGACATACGGGTGTTCGTGCAAGAATCCTTGGGGGGTATGACCCACATCAAGGACTGGCCAAACGATGCCGTTGATCGAGTATCGTATCGAGCAAGTGGACTGTTCATCTGGGCACGGACAGCGTGCAAGTTTATCGCAGGGGGATACGACAAACGCAAGCGCCTGGATCTGGTTCTGTCCGGCTCGGGGCTAGCTGATATCGACTCGCTTTACACCACAGCGATCGGCGCGAGTATGCCTGACGTTGGAGGCGACAACAAGGCGTGTATGCTGCAGTTTCTCGGAGCCGTCGTCGCTACAGCGACGAGGACACCACTCTCGGTCGCAAATATCGCGTTACTATGGCGTAGTGAGGTGTCGCAAGACGTGCTCGAAGCGGTGCTGGCGAGTCTGCTGTCGGTGCTGTACGTCGATCACGACCGTGACGACGCAGTCCGTGTGTCTCACCCGTCGTTCATGGACTATCTCACCGACCGGAGTCGGTCCGAGGACTGGTATGTTGACCTGGACGAGCATAACACTACCCTGGCGAAGTGCTGTCTGGAGACAATGACCGATTGCCTCAAGTTCAACATATGTGGGCTTGAGACCTCAGACGTGTTCAACAGCGACGTCCGGGACCTGAACGCTCGAGTTGGAGAAGCGATTCGCCCTCACCTGAGCTATAGCTGCTTGTACTGGTCAAGCCACGTTGCCAGCGCTCGGATCGCTATACTCGATCACCAGTTGCGAAGGTTTTTGTCTGGACGGGAGCTTCTGTACTGGATCGAAGCGCTGAGCTTGCTTGGGAAACTCAACACAGCTCCAGCTAGCCTGCTGGAGTTCATGAGCTGCCATTTATCTGTGAGTTATCTTATATGGCGCGTACTTGATTCCTGAACCCAATGTATAACTAGGATGACATGGAAGAGTATCGCGAATTATCAAACGACGCATACAGGTTTGTTCTCTCTTTCTACGACGCGATCTCAACCAGCAGCCCCCACTTGTATCTTTCTGCGCTTGCATTCGCACCATGTAACTCGGGGATAGTACAGCGTATGCGAGGTCATTTCCCGAAGCTCTTGACTATCGCCGAAGGTGCCGGAAGGGAGTGGTCACCATGCCTCCGAACCATCTCGGTATCTAGCGGAATTCGCTCAACTGCATACTCTCCGGATGGCCGCCGAATCGTCTCCGGCTCTAGAGACGGGAAACTGAGCATATGGGATGCAGAGACAGGTGATGCTGTACTAGACCCGCTGACTGGTCACTCCGGCAAAGTGAACTCGGTGGCGTTCTCTCCTGACGGCCGCTGGATAGTCTCAGGCTCTGACGATCACACGATGCGGCTGTGGGATGCAGAAGCTGGAAGGGCGAGAGGTGACCCGTTGCGAGGTCATGAAGGCTTTGTAGTTTCAGTCGCATTCTCTCCCAATGGATGTCAAATCGCATCAGGTTCAGCGGACAGAACTGTGCGCACGTGGGATACAGAGACTGGCCAATCAACCCTTGTGCTCAGTGGTCATTCAAGCTCCGTGTGGTCCGTCGCTTTCTCTCCTGACGGCCGTCGACTTGTGTCAGGCTGTATCGGTGGGACAATACGTATCTGGGACGCAGAAACAGGCGCATCCGTGCGCGAGCCACTGCTTGGTCACTCTGACGATGTGTATGCTGTTGCGTTCTCACCTGACGGGCATCATATAGTCTCGGGATCTGGTGACAACAGTGTACGCATTTGGGATGCCAAAACCGGCCAACCGGTTCTTCGTCCACTGCAAGATCACTCGATCTTTGTCAGCTCTGTCGCGTTCTCTGCCAACTCCCAGCTCATAGTCTCTGGCTCTGGGGACAATACAATACGCATCTGGGATGCACAAAGTGGCGCTGCAGTTGGCTTACCACTCGACGGTCACTCAGGCGGTGTCACATCTGTCGCCTTCTCTTTTGATGGTAGTCGTGTGGTCTCCGGTTCTGACGATAAAACTATGCGCATCTGGGACATCGTTGGCGGAGGTACGAGTGGAAGAACACAGGAGTCTACCCAACACAACGGGTATTCGGGCGACGTGAATTCGGTTGCGTTCTCACCGAACGGTCAACGCGTAGCCTCAGACTTTGGTGACAAGACAGTGCGTATCTGGGATGCTCGAACAGGCGCATTGATTCTCGGACCTCTTGAGGGTCATACGGGCACAGTACGAGCTGTCGCGTTCTCTGCGGACAGTCGCCGCATTGCGTCGGGCTCTGATGACGAAACGGTGCGCATCTGGGACTCGGAGACAGGCATGCAGATGCTCGATCTACTGCGAGGTCACTCAGGCTCAGTTATGTCTGTGGCGTTCTCCCCTGACTGCCGCCTCATCGCCTCGGGCTCCTGCGACAGCACAATACGCATCTGGGACGCTGAGACTGGTCGTGCTGTGCTCAAGCCGCTGACAGGCCACTCGAGCTGGGTTGCGTCCGTCGCATTCTCTGCAGACGGCCGTCGGATCGTTTCCGGTTCTTGGGACAGCACAGTACGCATCTGGAACGCAGAGACTGGCGAAACAGTACTCGGACCACTGACAGGACACTCAGACCAGGTAACGTCTGTTGCGTTCTCCCCTGATGGCCGTCGGATCGTCTCTGGCTCTGAGGACTGGACGGTACGCATCTGGGATGCAGAGACCAGCAATCTTGTGTATGATCCCCTACGAGGACATACAGACTATGTGCAATCAGTTGCATTCTCCCCCAATGGTCGTTGGATAGTCTCAGGCTCCGACGACGAGACAGTGCGTATCTGGGACGCAGAGACTGGCAATGCAGTACTCGAGCCGTTTCTGGGTCACTCGCACAACGTGACTTCTGTTGCGTTCTCTCTCGACAGCTGTCGTATCGTGTCTGGCAGTGTGGATCTAACAGTTCGCATATGGGATGTAGAGCGTCATACTGAATCAAGCGATAAGACTCCTAGACTCCTGCATGGTACACCCAACTCACCTTTTTGTTACTATCAACTCACATTTCATGAACCTATCTCAGGTACCCACGTTCCTACCATCTCCCAAGATATAGCGGGCGATCGAGTGCTTGTAAACAGCGCCCAGCTTGCTCGCCACATGCACCCTGAACAAGCTGGCTGGGTGACTTCGACCGAGGGAAAGCCCATCGTATGGCTTCCACCGGAGCTGCGAGACATCGATGACTCGATTGTTTGCATATCACCCACTCGCACTCGTCGACCTATTGTGGTTGATTTTACGCACTTTGTACATGGAACGTCGTGGACCTCGATCGTTGATGCGCTCGATTGATATCTGGTTCTACACTGCTGTCACGATTTCGTCCACACGTTCAACTCCTTTCATGTCCCACACGTTCTTCTTCCGCTATCCTCGTCGTATGTATGGCTTGTCTTAACTTCTGTTGTCTTGTGTCTGAATGCCGCTACTGGTAGTAAACATGTAACAAATAGTTGGCTCGCGTTCCCAAAAACTACTCCCAACTTCTAGTGCGAGCAGATTCGCCTGAACTTTCTATGCACCTCGCTCGCCACACATACATGAGCTTTTCAGCAAGTTGAAATGATCCTTTTGCCTCCAGACGAATCGTCGATGACATTTTACATATGCATACTGGGTAGAACTGCAAGATCAGTGATTAGAACTACTCCAAGTTCGACGTCGCCCTACTTGACTATGCATGTTTGCGGTGAATAGGATAGAAGCGACAGATATTCGAATGGCTAAATAGCGAGCTCACTCCGCTCTCAAACTAAGGCTGCTACTGGCACTAGAGTCTTGGCCGTTCCTTAGTTGTACGGTACCAAGGAGCAAACGGAGACCCAGACTATATGCGCTTACACCTGATAAAATTGCAACACCAGATACCCGGAAGATGTCCAAAAGGTGCACGTAGCAAACAACTCTAGCTGGCACTGTCAAACATCTCATACCCCGTGTTTCTTCCCTTCGCACCTTGGACACAACAAACGTTCGAATATTGCATCTTCGCTTAAAGCCTTGCTGAGTCCATAAGATATGAGATCGGAGAACTTTCGGTGATCCTGGGTGCGGTTATAGCCTATCTCACCGATCGTACACTGACATGGGGCTGAATATCTCGGAACGTGCCAGGTTTCGGTGAGGACTCGCTGCCCAAGCCAAGAGCACAGGGATCACGTGTTACCTAATGTGGTCACTGACTAAGCACCAGTAGCGCGGTTGGTAGGTCCGGTACTCCGGGCCGGCGGCAAGCCCCGGGCCTGATCTGCTCTTCCTGGCGACGTCGATGGCATCTACCAACTCTGACGAAACGCGCCTGCCGAGTTGACTAGGGTATCCGCAACTACTAGTGACATGCTCTTCTGCACCGTCGATCCTTCATCTGCGCCTCTACGACTTTGCCTCAATTTTGCTTAGGGGGCACGATTACCTGTGTCGCGTGCGACTGGACCCAGGTGCCGGTCGTTCGATGTTGTGGGGCGGCGCTGGAGAGAGGCGTGGTTACGCCCGGTTATGTTTGTGCGTTTCCTATGCTTCTATCTGCGACTGCGACGAGCTCAAGCTGATTGTTTCACAGCATTTTGTCCTCGCTTTCTGGCGCACTGTCCACCGCCGACTCCCCATCATGGTCCCAGACCTGGTTCGGGGCTTCATACCGCACGTCGAATAATCGAACCCTCGGAGCTGTACCAGGTCTGCTGAGGATTCCATTACTGGTGTCGTGAAGCGATGGGAGAAGAGCCGTCCACGAGGGCTGGTAGCGTCCATACCGATGACCGAATCTGCTCGCTGTCCCGCCAGTGGCGAGCACCCTCCATATTCTACCGGCACCGCTCACTTGGACAACATCAAACATCAAAATCTTTGCATTGCGTTGGCGCCATGCGTTCTGTTGCCACTCTGACCGAGACGCCATCGCCTTGATATGACATTCCTACTCGTTTCTTCCGCCAGACCTACCACAACAGCTCATCATATCGCGCTCCTTGATATCTAATTGCAAACTCGTGGGATGGACTCCTCTAGTTTAGACTCTAGACGATATACGCGCAGCTGTAGGATACCTCTGGTCGAGTGGTTTGACCGTCAAGTTGAGTTTAGTGGTCAAACAACGCGGGCCGGACCTTTCTGGCATCGGCATTCGCATGCAGATTCAGATTCAGGGCGTCCTCAACATCTCGGCCGACCTTGCAGGAATACAGACTGCGCTCGCTTCGCCATCTCTCGCTGCTGCTGGCCACGTTTTCCCCCGATTTTACTTCCCCACCCGCTCGATATCGTCCGAATAAACAGCTTCGGGTGTGAATTAGGACTATCTTCTGGATGTGGACCTTGCTCTTGGATGAACAGCTAGCCCGACAGGTGTAGAGGACATACAATGAGACTCAGACGAGGGACGGCGAGGGCGAGGAGGGCGAGATGACAGTTCTGACCAAATGCAGACAGCGGAGACTTCGCGCCGAAATCCTCGCGGCGGAGTCCACACCCCAAGCTCACGTCGAGTCACAACTGGAGCGTTCGATGTTGACCCGCATTCCGCACGATACCTCTTGATCTTGAGCACTTGCTATTTTGTTTGCTACTCATGGAAGGCGCGAGATGCGAGAGGATCAGTTGGAGTTTCGCATATGGGTCGACTGGGCATGGGTTGGGATGGCGCTGGGCTTGGGTTTATAGTCGACGAAATGGAAAATTTCTACAAACTCTACGAGGACCGGAGCTGGAACCTTCTGGTAAAGCCGAAGAGCGGTTTGGCGCTTGGATATTTCTACGCTTTTGTCGACTTGTGTCAAACGACGAAAAACGCTGGATGCGCCTTGGTTCGTGTCTTGGTCCACAAATCATACCGACAGAGATCTGAACTTCCGGAACCTTGCGCGAAGGTGGATTTCGCCAACCCATCTTGCATGTGATCTCCTCGAGTGCCCGCGGTGATGGAGTACACAGCCGTGAAGCGATGTCCTCCTCGTCGATCGTCCAAATGCAAGCTATGTTTCTTTGTACGATATGGGCGTTATCGATAGCTTTGGTTTTGCTCGCGCCAACGACTCCGGAATTCCCCAGTTCTGCTCCCGTCTGGATAACATGAACGTAAATCCCAACTCGTCAAATTCCTCCATGGGTTCATTCAGGGACCGGAGGGAGCGGAATGGACTGGGATGGGACAAATACAAAAAGCCGATGAGTTTGCCGCCCTACCACCATCGAGCGAATTTGACGAGCTGCGCGAATTGGCGGACCTCTGTTTTGAACCGTCCCTGGTCTACTCTCAACTCCGGGCGAACGGGAGTGATCGGGGATTAGAGCCCGCGAGTCTATTTTCGACTGACAAGGATGATCGGTGGCGGTGCCAGTGCTTTGACCGAGACTGGATTAGCCGGCGGCTTGACACATGGCGTGCCTGGATGTCCCTCTCTTCCCGCTTCCGACTCGTTGGCTATCTTGTCCGTAAAGGAGCGATGAATCACAATATCCTTCTGAAAAGTCTAGACGTGAGCACTCCCGTGGTTGCACCTGGCACGGGGTTTGGGACACAGGCATGGGTGTATGTTTCTTGTGGGGGCTAGGATCGGTTTGACCGCGCCTAGTCGCTTAGGGTGCGTAAGTACGGTTTTATATCAGGGGACTGTAGAACTTGATGAGCTACTGGTCGGTTAACGTATACAGTAATCCGGTGGAGAGTGGGATGGACGGAGGTGGAGCAGGATATGATGGGATATCTGGGTGTTATTTCGCGTACTTCTCGTCGTGAAGAACTCAATGCTTGCTATTACACCAGAAGAAGTGGCGCGGTAGATGGAGGTAATGAACCAATCTGGAATATAGCATCGGACTATTCTTTTCGAACGACAGCTGCGTGCTAGTCTGGAATGGTTTCGTCTTGTGGGCCCGGTGAGCGGGGTTAATTTTTGAGGGATGGAGTTACGGAATGGACTTGTACTCATACCGTTCAAAGATGTATGGATTAACACCCTGGTTATTCTTTTAAACACAATCGATTCAAACTAATGCATGACATTGGCCGATGCTGATTGGACCAAACACTACAACTGCCATTGTTTGTAGTATTCCGGAGTTATATATGTGCTATTATATATAAAACTCCATTGGGGGTACCCAAATTGCAAAGCAACGGGCCAGGCCCGCTCCTTGAGAGCTGGTGGACGACCTGGGGAGCCGTGAGAGTCGGTCACGTGGGCGGGTTGGTGCCTCGACTCCTGGTTTTCTACGCTCTGGCTACATTGTCTGGATTATTTTCGGCCGGGCGAGACCACTAACTATCTCTAGCTAGAGGCGTTTCGCCGTTCCCCAAGCGGATCCATCCTTGCTTGATTTTCGTGGCGCCTTTTGTTTTGTTTGGACGGCGTGTGACGTAATTGATATGCTCTTCCTTCCAAACTACGACCAAGTCTCGGTGTCCTGATCTCACTTCGACAAATCCCAATAAAGTCTTGCCTCTAGTCATCAGCCGACAGGTCTGCGTCGACTGATACCTTGCTCACTCGCTCTGATGCCATCATAGCCTGCCTCGTCATTACTCCCCATTCGGGTCTTTGTGCATGTCACGACCCTTCTGCCTTGGCTACAATACTATCTTACGTGCTCTTCAGGCGCTCGCTGATAGAATACGACTGAGACCGAGTCGATGGCTGAACGACGTGCTTCTTGAGCGGTTGCCGGTTTCCGTGCGGGGATGCGGCTATCACGAGTCCTGGTACATGTGACATTCGTTTGCTTGATAGATTGAGGAGCTCAAGCGGATTGGTTCACAGTACCTTGCTCACTGTATCTGATACACTACCTTCGTATCCTCAATTGTACGACTAAGCTCGGAGCAACGCCGCAAGCGACGTACGGATTGTTTGAGTGCGCGTTGAGGGCTCATCTCCCTGTTCATGTCCGCCCGTTTCGTATACTTTGCGCCCAAGGTTGATCATGGAGTCTGGTCAGGTCACACAACAACGATACGGCCGCTACTTGCACGCCCCCCCACGACCACCGCTATCTTGGCTGTTACAATTGCAAGTTAGGCTCGCTCTACAGCTTAGAGGCGGGATGTGCCATAGGCGTCTTGTTTACCACGACCTCTCTGTTTTCCCTCATCTACCGAGAGTAGCTTCACGCATTTGGTCATTCGCTTCTTCTTGATGAGTTCAAACCGCTGCCATAACCATGAGGCTGGCTAGCCTTCCAGGTCCATGCGCTGTGGATATCTCGACGACGATTGTCTCTTCCGAACCATCCACCGTTTACTCTCCTGGACCCGAGTAGATATCTCCTTCCACTCTTCTTTCTTGACAATGGGGACCGAGCCTGCAGACTCCTCAACCAAGGATCTCCTGTATCGACATAAACGGGAGCACCAACACTACAAATATCTCACAAAAAACGGTCAGCACGAGAGCAGCAATGCCAGTAATCGAACCAGGAGCTTCCAGCAACTTCAGCCGCGATCTGTATCTCTCGAAAATATGGAGTTTGGTGTAGCGCATCTCGTCGGTTGTAGACAACCCCCGTATCCATCAGCCTCGATCGAAGCTCGGGCTGGCCATCGCGGCCTTGGTTCGTGAGACCCCAGACTTGGTTCGGAGTTGAAATGGTATTCCCGCGGGTGAACCGGGTCCTCCTGGGTTGGAGTAGCCAACCCTGCCGGGCAGTCAGAGGATATGGACTACTTTCCCTGCATCCTATCGCACAAGGCTTTACGAATCTGTTATCGCTGCTACACAAACGACCTCGACTAGGAGGGTGTTTTTGATTCCTTCTGAAACCACAAGCTCCTCAGGCGCCCCAGTATTGTTACTACACATCGCACTCCCCAACTCTCCGCTTTATCTACTGCCACGTCTTTCTGCGTCTCTCCCCGTCGCGTTCAGTCGGTGTGGACATTTTGGACGACTAGCTTCGGGGCGGGTCTAAATGATACGAGCGCGAGCGGTAGAAACGAAAACCTCAACGAGGAGAAGTCGGAGCGTGCGCTGTTAGGCGTGGTAGAAGGGCAACTTCCGATCCTCTTTACTTCAACCTCGACTGTTCTGGAGTTTTCATATCTTACCGGCCCAGGACTGCATTAGCATCCCGCTTTCGATGTGCGAAGATTGTGTGCGGGATCTACTATATTGGTTGGAATGTTTTAGACAAACCGGCAGAGCAACCAGCGGATATATGAGCGCATGAGGGGATCAAACCTTGGGTCAACAAGTTCCGATTCGTGCTCTGGTCGAGTGAGGAGCAGCATCCGCTATACTTGACGAATATGGAGACAGTTCATCACCTGTGGCGTACAGCTATACTGGGTAGATTTGGCAGGTGACTTCGGACCACAAGAGCAGTGGGCATTTGTACAGCACGTGTGGTTTTGCCTTTGTTTTGATCGCCTTGAATGATTGATGGCGGTGATACGGCATTTGGACCGAGATCAAGCAAGCCGGCGGCTCAGCACGTGGCGTGCCTGGATGTTTTGTTTCGTCTCGTATCTTTGGCAATGGTGTGCGTAACGTTCGGTAAGTCTCATTAGCTCTCGCATGATCGGTATCCTACCGCGAGTGCTCCTGGTTATCATTTGATATCTGATTATATCGCAGGACCGCTAAGTACTCACAATCCTACACTCAACTAGCGTCCAGTTTTGGCTATCAATTCGCACGTGTAACAGAAACATTGCTACCCCGCTCTCGTGCCGACTGTTCTGTGGAGCACAGATCTCCTATATGACCGAACGGCTGGCGGACCACGTCTCGGGGACTATCCGGCGCAGGGCTCCGGGATGTGCACATCACGTTTCTTGCAAGGATCCGGCTCGGTTTGACTGTGATCGATTGTGTTCTGATACTGTAGTTTGCTACTCTGGGTATGTGATCGAAATTTTATTTCATCTTTTTTTTTCTAGACCCCGATGGGATATTGGCCAGTTTTCGAATACAACAGTCCAGCGGAGAATGAGATGGTTGGAGCAGGCCACCAGGCCACTCTGGCGGGAGGATGAGAGATTCAAGTATTGTTTCACATGCTTCTCGTTAAAGAGCACTCAATGATGGTTTCTGTTAGGCAAAAATGTACGGCGAAAGACAGTACTGGACCCACTAGAAATAGAACTACAGGCCACGCTGCTCGAATAACAGGTCCGCCCATCCTAGGATCGTTCATTTCTTGTACGCCCGACGAGGATTACTTCTTCAAAGCTGGAGCTATGTATCTTGCTTGTATTCATACGAGTTAAATACTAATAGGTTAACGCTCCGCTGATTTTTGCAAAGACGAGCGACTTGAAGTTAACGCCCGTTGGCCAATGCTGACCCGGCCAAGCCCTACAACTGCAGAGCATTGCTGATTTTTAGAGCCATATATGTAACATGAATATGAGACCCCATATGGCGCATTTATATCGTAAAGCAATGGCCCGGTTGGCTCTCGGGGGAAAGCTAGCCGATGGGACGGCGAAGTGTGAGAGCTGATCACGTGAGCTGACTGCCCGGAAATATGCTCTTGCCTGACTACACCTAAACGACGTCTGTTGGGATGTGTTCAGTAGATACAAGCTGCTGACCAGCTCCACCTATCCATATCTTTTCGTCCTCAACAATTCGAAGTGGTTTCCTACCCGCTCAGTTTTCGTGGCACTTTTTGTTCTTGTTTGGACAATGTGTTATGTCATTAATGCGCTTTTCCATATGACCACCACCAGGTCTCATGTCCTAGTCCTAGTTCTACAAAGTTCGAATAAATCTATCGTTAGTCGCATACCGGTCAATCTGCGCTGATTGGTAATTTGCTCAAATCGCTCCCACATTATCATACTCGCCATCATGGTCTGAGCATTCGAGCTTGCTTGCACATTCCACAATCCTGCTGCCCAGGCTACAACGCTTTCGATACCACAGGGCTCAATCAAGGAGAGACATAACTTCGCCAGGCTCTGTACGTACGCTATCTATTTTCTATCTGCGGCTGCGACAGTTCAAGCTAATTAATTCACAGCGTTTTCGTGTTGCATGGCATGCTGCAATGTCCCGACTGCGCTCCCAGACGAGGAACGAAACTACCAAAGATATGCCAAACGACAACATACGCTCGTTGATGACGCCTGAGCCAAGCTTCGCCTCGCCTCCATCATACTCCCAAGGCTCGGGTCTGAAGTCGATTCTTAGGCTTTGGGTCTCGATCTGCGTCTACCACGACAGTCGCGCCTATCTGCCCACTTTGAAACGTCTACCACTCTCATGATCACTACCGCAGCCTTATCATTTGGGCTCGGCGATAGATCCACCAAGGGTGTTGTCGCGATCCCTCAGAAACCTGGCGAGGAGACGTCGAGGGTCATTTAGTGACTTCCGCCTCGACAAACGGCTTTCTTCCGCTACCCTCGCCGTGCCAAACCCGTCCATATTCCATCGTCGTTACCTCTTCGACCGAAGTTAACCTCAACGATGCCTTCGATCACGCTCCGGCCGTTTGCTCTTTCGCCGCCCTGATTCAAGACACCAGCCTATCTTTGGATCTATCATACATTTTTCCCACTCAAATTTCCGCGACCCCATTATCCAGACTGCCCTCCGCTGCATCTTGATATGAAGCGCCTGGGGTCTTCATCTCCGGCCCTGACACGCAGTTGCCGGCTACTTCTGGTTGGACGAGTTGACCATCAAGTTGAGCGCAGGAGACCGTCCACGCGCACCGAGCACGGTCAACGCTGGCGTTCAATCCGATTCGAGGACCTCGCTCGCCGTCTCGGCTGACCTTGAGACACAATCTCTGCTCGACCCGCGGTGTCCCGCCATGCCCGGCATTCCTCTTGAATTCATCGCCCTGCTCGCCAAGCGTCTAACAAATGTCTCCTCGAGCCGAGTGAGGAGTGGAGTTCTGGCAACGCTTGAGATCCAAGCCTCGTTTTTGGATGCACAGACCTTGTCAGCCGTGGTGTACTAAGCCGCTGGTCCGCGGGACCTTGTAACGCATTTGCTAGAATCTATACACGGGCCTATCGAAACTCGGAGGAACGCAACGCTTGGATATCGGGACCTAGGCAGGAGCTGGTGAAGGCGTGGAGAGTGAGATGACGTATCTGGTCGTGCGGCACCGCATGTGGACGGCGAGGTCTTTGCATCGATACTGTAGCGACAAAAGGGTGATATTCGGCGTTTATTGTCCTAAAACCAAGGCGTTTGGCGTCAAGCACCGTTATATCCGGCATACTCTCATCGAATGTCCGTTGGTTGTATTTCTGTCTTGCGAGGGAGGAACGTGCAAGAAATGAAAGGAGATTCGGGTATGGGATGACCGAATATGCCTTACGCTGATACTAGAACTGGGTCTACTGCTGGCGGAAAAGTTATCATCAACAAATTGGGCAAGGATGAGGACCGGGATGGGCTACTCAACTGCTGGCGCGGTTTAACATCCGGTGTTTTCTTTCTCGCGCCTACTGTGAGCGAAGGGGAGCCCTGGATACGCTGCGGCCCACTGCCTGGCATCGTACTTCGTAGTAGCATGACACGAGCCTCCAGAACTCTACGCGAGATTAGACGTGATCAACTTGTTAGACGCGTTGCCCTCTCCAGCGTCGTCTATCCGCTCCAAGCACAACCCTGGACTTCCCACTTCATACCACGTCGCAGGAGTGTCCAGGGAGGTCATGAAAATCTTTGGGTCGGAGTCGAATGCTCTTATTACCATTAGGTTATGCCGCTGAAGGAGCTCAACGCTCGGGCTTGGTCCCCTTATCGGATGTTTGCCGAACCGGAAATAACCCACCGCACGGAGTGGGGCCAATATCTATGGCTGAACTTTGGGTGATGAGTTTGTTTTCGATCTATTTTCCAATTGAAAGTGACGAACGGGTAATGGTGATGTCAGTGTTTGGCCCGAGCGTCGATCAGCCGCCGGTTCGACAGATCGCGTGCCTGGATGTTTTCGACGTTTTGATTCCGCGTTTGCCCCTCAAGGCTCGGGCTCTGCGGTGATATCTGTGCAGGTATGGCACTTTTCAGCCTCTCTCACTACCTTCCACGCTGACTCCCTGCTGTTCCGCCAGGCTCGTCCATACTTGTTTAGTTCCATTGCACCTTCCAACCCCCGCACTTCACCACTCAGTAACGCAGCCCTCGAATCCCAAATACGAGGGTCTACCAGTTAGGATGCTCATGATTGGCTCACCCATCAGCTCTGACCTTTCTGTTAAAAATGTCGGGATCGAAACGGCAGGCGACGAGAGCGAGGAACGCGAGATGGTGTTTATGGGCCTATCGCGGCATATGCTTGCGACGGAGTTGTTTCATCGACACTCGCAGCGTGACTGTGGTGTCTCAAGCTCTTAGCAAATCGGCACTGGAGCATCCCATATAAACCGCCGTCGTCTCCAATACGTTGTCCGTCCAAGAGGTTGCAATCTTGTGTCCGACTCGTGCGAGGGAGGAACGTATCTTGATAGGAACGGAAATCTAGATACGAGGCGCCCGGTACTCCTATTGCTGGGAGCTGGTTGGATTTTCGCCACTGAGAGGCGAACTGCCGAGGCATCCTGCGAGGACTGTAGGTGGAACCATCTACCTAATACCGCGATCGACATCTGGACTTGTTACGCTTTTCGATGAATCTAGTCCGAACGACTTCGCTTCTTGTCTATACCTTACCACTTGCAAACGAATCTTCCCCCCAACAACAGCTCGGACTAGCAATCTTGTCTTCATTTCGCGCGAGCCCAGAGTGCGTACGCAGTATCTCGTTGAGATGAAACCGAGTGTGCTGATGATAACCCGACCGGTTGATAGCACGGCCGAAAGTCTCGATGCCCGCAGATGATCCACTTCTCGGTTGATTCTTCAACCATGGTGTATATCCAAACAACGTCGAGTTTTGTACAGATTTGTTTACCCGTACAAACTACCTTGTAGCAGACGAACTAAGCAACCTCAATCTTACTAGTTGTTCAGATAAACATACGCTGAACCTGTCTTGAGGAAAATACGGTCAAACCGATGCCCATTGCGCTTGCATGTGGCTTTCGGTCCCAGACGAAAAATATGAATGGAGAGCCGGATTAGGCAAGCTTGTTTGCAATTGAAACGTGCCGGCGCCAAAGTGCCTGGATGATCAAAGATCTCTGTCCACACACTGTCAGCTTTCTCCTTCCAACGACCGCCATGCCATCTAAGCAAATGGCGGGAGACAAACAGCGATTCCGCAATAGGATTCGAGGTGCGCCGTGTTTGTTGGGTTCCCGAAGGAAATTACCTAAAATCACTGATTGCAGAGGTCAAGCTGCAACCAGATACGTCGGCGTACGATATCATCGTCGAGATACATGTAGATGGCGCGAGAGTTCATAGACTACCGCTGAAAAAGAAGGGAGAAGCCCTCAAATGGACCGATCTTTGTCTCCCGTGGTTAGCAAGCTAATCGTCCGGCAGATATAGTGGCCCGCGCTAACTACACATACTCTAAAGTGATGTCCATGAAGGGTCGACGTTCGCAGCCCAGGTCACCGAAGTGCATACGATTCGAGATCGCACCGATCGAGCTATGTATCATGTATCCCGGACGACGAGCCAGGGCGTTATATCGATCGGTACGAGCACCAGCCAGATGTTGCTTTCCCGATCTTACGTCCAACGACAGCGTGCAACGAGATGCAACTGAGCGTTCAAGTATCGTTTCTGAGCAAAGAGCAGGTGGGCGTACATGCTAAGCTGGGTGACAACTTACATGTGCCGTCTTAGTCCGCCAAGGCATATTCCGAGGCGTTCGAGAAAGCGCGGCGGCTCGAGCAGCGACCAGGAATAGTGGAAAAGGCGGGAAAAGTGGGCGACGCGTTCAAGGTACTGCTTGAGCTCGGTAGCACCATGGCCGAAGTAAGTCCAGAGCAAGTCAACATGGTTGAAGGCTGGACGCTGAGCGCATACATGGCACAGTTGGACCCTACTGGCGGTGCGAAGGTCGCGTTCTCGCTCTGTACTAAGGCTTGGGAGGTACGTGTTGCGTTGGCGTATATATAGATGCTGAGTGTTTTTCATCATTGCTCGCTCTACTGTTCTTAGTGTCTCGAGAAACAGGAAAAGCAAGACGCAAGCATGGAAGAGCTAGTGGGAAGCATCGCCAGGGCGATCCCGTCGATCGACTCGGTCAAGGGTATAGCCGACGCGAACCTATCTCTGACCGTGACGGCGATGCTGAACCTAATCGAAGACGTGTCGCTCTTTATTCTGAGCTACAAGCCACAGAGCGCTCTGCGTGAGTCTATACTGCGGCTCGCCTGAGTTGTGTTGACAGGTTTGGCGCGCAGAGAAAGCGTGGCGCGCCTCTGTCGGCTCAGAAGACCAGGAGCGAATGCAGACATATATCACCGAGTTCAAAGCGCTGCGGAGCGACTTTGACACGGGGGTGAGCGTGCAGGCGTTTCGTGCCGGGGAGCTCGAAAGTAGGTATATCGATTCCAACTATTCAACCGACTTATGTTTAACGGGATGTTGCCTTCAGGGCTGTATACGAAGCTCAAACCGGCTGACCTCGCGGGTTACGATCCAGCTCGACGGTGTATCGAGGGCACTCGGGTGGACGTCATCGAGGAACTCGTTGTTTGGACTCACCGCTCGAACGCCCACCCGCGCCTGGCTTGGGTCCACGGGCCGGCGGGTTTTGGAAAGAGCTCGATTGCGACCTCGCTATGTCTACGGCTTGACGGTCGGGACCTACTTGCGTCGAGCTTCTTCTGCAAACGCGATAGCCCCGAGCTGCGTGATCCACGCCGCGTTTTGACGACCATAGTCTATGGGCTGGCGCTGCGATGGCAGCCATATAGGGACGCGGTCGTCGCTGCGGTTCGAGACGACCCAGAGTTGCATTCGCGACACATACAGCCGCTGTACGATACGCTGGTCGGCAAGCCCCAGCGCAAACTTGCGCAGGAGAGCGGACCTGGGGAAACGTTGGTCGTCGTCGTCGACGCGCTTGACGAGTGCGGGGACCTGGACACCCGAAGGCAGTTGCTTGCCTGTCTGCACGACCTATCTAAAATGGGTCGCTGGCTGAAGGTGGTGTTGACGAGCCGCCCGGATCCGGATATCCAAGAGTTCTTTAGGGAGGCTCCGGCGGACTCGTTTGTGGAGTATGACGTGGCGGGACACGACGCTTCAGCCGATATTCGGGTCTTTGTCGAAGACCGGCTGAAGAGCATGACATACGTCAAGAACTGGCCGGCCAACGCAGTCGATGAGATATGTCTTCGGTCGAGCGGGCTGTTCATCTGGGCGAGGACCGCTTGCAAGTTCATCCTCGACGGGCTAGACCGGCCTAGTCGTCTGAAACAGGTCCTGGCGGGTTCGCGGCTCGCCGATATCGACTTGTTGTACTCGACGGCGGTCGTCAATAGCGTACCCGATGCTGGTGGAGACAATCTAGCTTGTATGCGGCTGTGTCTCGGAGCGGTCGTCGTCGTCGCCATGCGAACGCCGCTGTCGGTGACCAACCTTGCACTTTTGTTACATGAGCACGTTTCGAGAGACATAATCGAGCGGGTGATAGCCAACCTATCCTCCGTGCTGTACGTGGACTATCAGCTGGACGACGTCGTTCGTATCTTCCACCCATCGTTCATGGACTTCATCACTCATCGGTCTCGATCGGGAGACCTTTGTGTCAATCTGCAAGAGCAGAACACGATACTGGCGAGTCACTGTCTTGAGGCGTTGATTCGAAGCCTCAAGTTCAACATATGTGGGCTCGAAACATCCGATCGGTTCAACAGCGACGTTCCAGACTTAGACAGTCGAGTCGAAGCAGCAATTGGTCCACATCTGGGCTACAGCTGCTTGTACTGGTCGAGTCACCTCACCGACGCTAAGGTGGATCGACTGGAGACCTGTCTACGCGAGCTCCTGTCTGGGCGAACGCTGCTGTACTGGATCGAGGCACTCAGCCTGCTCGGCAAACTCGCCACAGCTCCAGCCAGCCTACTAGCGTTCATGGCATGTCGCTTGCCAGTAAGTAGCCTCGATGCTACCGCAATACGAGTACTGATATCGAGGCACGGCGCAGGATAGTATGCAGGACTGTCGAACTACAGCGAACGACGCATACAGGTTTGTGCTGTCGTTCTACGACGCGATCTCGAGGAGCACCCCCCATCTGTATGTGTCTGCGCTCGCATTCGCACCATGCGACTCGGGAATGACGCGGCGTATGCGAGGTGATTTTCCGAAGCTCTTGACCATCGCTGAAGGCGCTGGAAAGGAGTGGACGCCATGCCTCCGGACCATTTGGGTATCGAGCGAGGTTCATTCGACCGCATACTCTCCAGATAGCCGCCGAATCGTCTCCGGCTCTATAGACGGGAAAGTGAGGATATGGGATGCAGAGACAGGCGATGCTGTACTAGGCCCGCTGATAGGTCACTCCGGCGAAGTGAACTCGGTGGCGTTCTCTCCTGACGGTCACTGGATAGCCTCCGGCTCTGACGATGAGACGATCCGACTGTGGGATGCAGAAGCTGGAACGGCGAGAGGTGAGCCATTGCGAGGTCATGAAGGCTGGGTACATTCAGTCGCATTCTCTCCCATTGGATGTCAAATCGCATCAGGTTCAGTGGACAAAACTGTGCGCACGTGGGATACAGAGACTGGCCAATCGACACTTGTGATGAGTGGTCATTCAGACGCGGTGTGGTCCGTCGCTTTCTCTCCTGACGGCCGTCGGCTTGTGTCAGGCTCCGTTGACAAGACATTGCGTATCTGGGACGCAGAAACAGGCGCGTCTGTGCTCGAGTCATTGCTTGGTCACTCAGACCATGTGTGTGCCGTTGCGTTCTCTCCTGACGGGCACCAAATAGTCTCGGGCTCTGCAGACGGGACGGTACGCATTTGGGATGCCAGAACTGGTCGACCGCTACTTGATCCACTTCAAGGTCACTCAAGCTATGTCTGCTCTGTTGCGTTCTCTGTCAACTCCCTGTTCATAGTCTCTGGTTCTGCCGACAATACAGTACGCATCTGGGACGCGCAAAGTGGCGCTGCAGTCGGCCTACCACTCGACGGCCACTCAGGCAGTGTCCGATGTGTCGCCTTCTCCTCTGATGGTAGCCGTGTGGTCTCTGGTTCTTCGGATAAAACCATGCGCATCTGGGACATATTCGGCGGAGGTACCAGTGGAAGAACACAGGAATCTGCCCATCACAACGCGCATTCAGGCGCCGTGAACTCTGTCGCATTCTCGTCAAACGGTCAACGTGTAGCCTCAGGCTCTGGTGACAAGACAGTGTGCGTCTGGCACGCTGAAACAGGTACACTGGTTCTCGGACCTCTCGAGGGTCATACGGATGCAGTACGAGCTGTCACGTTCTCTTCAGACAATCGCCGCATCGCGTCAGGCTCTTATGACTGTACAGTGCGCATCTGGGACTCAGAGACAGGCATGCCAGTGCTTGATCCACTGCGAGGTCACTCAGGCTCAGTGCAGTCTGTCGCGTTCTCCCCTGACTGCCGCCTCATCGCCTCGGGCTCTAGCGACGAGACAATACGTGTCTGGGACGCTAAGACTGGTCATTCTGTCCTCCAGCCGCTGACAGATCACTCAAACTGGATTGAGTCTGTCGCATTCTCTGCAGACGGTCGTCGGATTGTTTCCGGTGCTTTGGACAAGACAGTACGCGTCTGGGACGCAGAGACTGGCCAAGCAGTACTCGGACCGCTGGCAGATCACTCCAACTGGGTAACGTGTGCTGCGTTCTCTCCTGATGGCCGTCGGATCGTCTCTGGCTCTTGGGACGAGACAGTACGCATCTGGGATGCGGAGACCGGCAACCCAGTACATGATCCTCTAGAAGGACATACAGGCGTTGTGCAGTCTGTTGCGTTCTCTCCCGATGGTCGTCGGATAGTCTCAGGCTCTAGCAACAACACAGTACGTATCTGGGACACAGAGACTGGCAATGCAGTACTCGAGCCGCTTCTGGGTCACTCAGACCAGGTGAGGTCTGTTGCATTCTCTCCCAACGGCCGTCGCGTCGTGTCTGGCAGTGATGATATGACAGTACGCATATGGGATGTGGAGACTCATACTGGATCAAGCGATAAGACTCCTAGACTCCTGCATGGTACGTCCAACTCACCTCCTGTTACTATCAGCTCACGTTTCATGAACGTCTCTCAGGCACCCACGTTCCTACCATCTCCCAAGATATAGCGGGCGATCGAGTGCTTGTAAACAGCGCTCAGCTTGCTCGCCACATGCACCCTGAACAAGCTGGCTGGGTAACCTCGACCGAGGGAAAGCCCATAGTATGGCTTCCGCCCGAGTTGCGAGACATCGATGACTCAATCATTTGCATATCAGCCGCTCGTATTCGTCGACCTATTGTGGTCGATTTCACGAACTTCGTACATGGAACGTCGTGGACCTCGATTCTTGGTGCGCTCGATTGACCGTTTGATTCTACACTGTATGCGTTGTCATAATTTCATCGATACATTGAACTCTCCTCATCTCCCCCCACGTTCTTCCTCCCCTATCCTCGCCGTATGTATGGCTTGTCTTAACCTCTGTTGTCTTGTATCTGAATGTCTTTACTGGTAGCAAACAAATAACAAATAGTTGACTTGTGTTTCTAAGAACTATCTTCAACTTTTCACACGAGTGGATTCGCCTGGACTTGGTATGCACCTCACTCGCTGCATATACATGAGCTATTCAACTAGCCAAGATGCTCCTTTCGCTGCTAGATGACTCGTTGATGACCTCGAACCTATGCATACCGGGTAGATTGTCAAACTGCAAGATCTGTGATTGGAACTACTCCAAGTTTAACGTCACTCTACTTGACTATGCATGTTTGCGGTGAATAGGATAGAAGCAACAGATCTTTAGATGGATAGATAGCGTAGCTGTTCCCGCTCTCGAACTAAGGCTGCCGCTCGCACTAGAGTCTTGGCCGTTCCTTAGTCGTACGATACCAAGGAGCGAATCGAGACTTAGGCTATATGCGCCTAGAACCGATGCAACTGCAACACCAGATACCCAGAGGAAGTCCAAAAAACGCACGTAGCCAATAGTTATAGTTGGCACTGTCAAATATCTTATACTCCGTGTTTCTTTTCTTCGCACCTTGGGCACAACAAACGTTCGAATATCTCATCTTCGTGTAAAGTGTTGTTAAGTCCATCATGATATGAGATCAGAGAGCTTTTAGTGACCTTGGGTGCGACCGTGGCCCGTCTCGACGATTATACACTGACCTGGAGCTGAAGATCTCGGAACGTACCAAGGTGCGGGGAGGATTCGCTGCCCAAGCTGAGAGTAGGGCCCTTCATGGGCTGCCCGGCCCGGGCACCGCCCACGGTTGGCCCGCTTGGGCACTGATGGGCCGTACTCCGGGCACTGGTGGGCAGGCTGTGCTGATGACTAAGGAGCCCGGGCAAAGCCCGGGCGGGCACCGGGCTGCCCGGCGCTTACAGTAATCCAAAGCAATCCCGCCGCCTGGCGCACATAGTCGACTGAGTGACTCAGGAGCTGTAGAAATAGCACGAGTTAGCGAGAAATATATAGAAAAATGAAGAACGTGCTAGAATCTTGTGCTTGAGGCTATAAAAACGAGAGTTCAAGCGTCCGAATCCCCATCTCATTCAGCCAACACGTCCAGCATGTCCGACGGCTCTAATACTTCTAAGCTACCTCTCTCTACCGCCCTCTCGAGCGCTGAGATCAACAAGCTCAGTGATAAGCATGTGTGGGGCATGAATAATGAGATTATATGCAGTATGTACTTCACTCGCTGTACTTTACAATCGAAATTTTGACACGCATTAAAACAGAGGCCGCCAAGGACTCCTGGAGCTCGACCGTATACGATCATTATGATCTTTCGATGGAGCGGATTCTAGACGATTATGGAGAGCAATGTATTCGGTTTAAGTTTACCTGCAAAACCGACCCCGGAAACCATCCTCCTCAGTATCGAGCTCGAAAAGGTACATCTTCCAGCACGAATAGCTTGAAGCGAACTGCCGAGAGCTGCAAAAAGCGATCTCTTATCCAAAAAGTGACCAAATCTAGCTCATCAACCCGTCCGTTTTCCTCTGCCCGTTTTCGTGCCATCCTGGCGCTTTGGTGTGCACGAAATCATCGTCCTTTTGAGCTAGTCAAGGATTAATTATTCGGGTTCTTGCTGAAGGAGCTTAGTCCTGACGTTCCAATTCCAAGTCCCATCACCCTCGGTCGTGACATTCGAGCTATTTACCAGCATAATATGGATGCCATTCGCCAATACTTCGCGGTATGTACACCCTATTTCGATGTCTTACAATCCTACCTACTCACAATATTGTCAACAGAATATCGATCACATCCATCTCGCCATTGACGGTTGGACAGCACCAACGTCCCGCTCGTTTCTGGGGCTGGTAGCAATATGGCAGCAGTCTGGCCAGCTTCGCCGTGCGATTCTAGAGTTTTTGCTGTAAGTACTTCTGCAAATTTTCGCCCCAAAATCGCCTAATTTACTAATACTTCTCAGTCTAAAACAAAGTCACACCGGTGCTTACCTTGCCCAGCAGACGGCGGAATGTTTAAATAAATATGAGTTGGGTCATAAGGTGCGGGATTTTTCCGTTCTCAGAGCATATATGCTACTTACACTACATGTATGTCAGCTTCTGACGATCTGCGCGGACAACGCTGGCAACAATGACACCTTGACTGAATCGTTGCGGGAGCATTTCCCAAGCTTTGGAGGTGCGATTGCTCGCACACGGTGTGGGGCACATATTCTGAATCTTATGGCGAAGGTACCTTACAATTCAACACTTACCTGTCGTGTATTTACTAACATGCTTCCTGATAGGCTTACTTGCACGTTTTCATCGCCTCTGAACGACGAAAGCGAGCCACTAAGAACGCTACTATTGAAGCACCGCAGCCAAAGCGACAGCGACATGGCGAGAACACCCCTAAAGGAGGGCGATCAGGGCGCCAAGCCAACCCGGCTGAAGACAACAGCGACGTCGAGAGCGACAGCGACAGCGAGACCGAAGACATTCAGGCGGCGATAGTAGAAGACAATCTAGATCAAGATAAGCTAGAACACGATAACGAGACAGTCAAAGCGTCCATTGAGCAAGCGTTTAACGAGTTCGAGAAAGATTACAAGATCAAGATATCTGCTAAGGATCGACGAATTGCCGAGCAGCTGATTCCAAAGGTATCTACCTCGTCTGCTCCGCCAAGCTAGAGCTATCTAATTATATGTTATGTAGATTGCTGGTCTTGCTAAGCGTGCACACAAATCCGCCATTGTGCAGCACCGGTTTGAGGAATATGTTGCTCAAATTCCTACACTCAATCGGTCACAGCGTCGCGCTCTTGCCCGCCGTGTGGTTACCCGCTGGAACACTGACTTGGAGTGTATTCGTAGCCACGTCTACTTTCAACCGGCGGTCAAGCTACTCACGGCTGATCGTGATCTTTCGTTAAAGAAGTTTGAGCTCAACGATACCCAATGGCACCTGGCTGAAAAGCTAGCTGAAGAGTTGAAAGTGAGTTAAAACTTTCCTTATATTCTTTTGCACAAACTAATCGGCACCATGTGTAGGTCTTTGAACGCCTCACAAAGCTATTTTCAGAGACCCAAGTCCCGTCGATACACCAGGTTGTCCCTGCATTACTCAAGCTTCGGGATCGGCTATTGGAGTCTGTGGGCAACGCCTCCCTTCCTCCACTACTTCGCGTCGCTGCTCAGGCTGCGCTTGGCGTGTTCGATAAATATATGCGTTTGTTTGCGACATCTGGGATATACTGGGTTGCCTTGGTAAGCAAACATAGAACCTAAGTCTTTTTAGAGGCAAACTTACACACTGTTCGTAGTGATGTGCCCATTTTATAAACTTGAGTGGTTCAAAAGCCACGGTTACAGCCAAGCCGACATTGAGGCTATTCAAAACTTGGTTTCTTCAATGTTTAGCTGGATGACCGGACACCAATCGAGTACAAATCAGTCACAGGCACCCGAAATCAAGACCGAATCAAAGTATATGGTACGTATAACTTGTTTCCTTATTTTCATGACGCATATATGCTGATATGAACATATTCAGGATTCGTTTGATGACTGGTTATCAGATGATGAAACAGCGTCCGATGCATCACATTCGTATAGCGATACGATCGAAACTTATTTAGAATCCGGGCTGGTCTCGAAAGAAACCATTCGGCGAGGAGGCTTACTCAACTATTGGGAGGGTGAGCGGAAAAGGACACCACGGCTTGCTAAGTTTGCGCTCGGTATTCTTACAGCACCAGGTATGTATATTTATTCGATTACTACTGTAATGACCCTTCTAATGGTTATGGCTGCTTAGCTTCATCCGTTGATGCAGAGCGTGCATTTTCGGGTGGCCGACTTACTATCAATCATTTGCAACATTCGATGAGCGAACTCACCTTTGAGGCCAAGATGGCGGTAGGCTCATGGTACCAGACACCATTGCTCCCGTCTGTTGATACAGCGGCGGCAATCCTCACCAGTAAGGTCGGGGAGTAAATAGTATTGTAGATATAATATATATTAGTCATCTATCGTACGGGCGCCCGGTGCCCGCCCGGTCGTGCCCATGCCCGTGGCGTGCAGCCACGGCTGAGCCCGGGCAGTTAGCCGAATTTGCAATGCCCATCAAAAGCCCACGGGCATGACCCGGGCGTGCCCATGAAGGGCCCTAGCTGAGAGCACAGCGATCGCCGTATTACCTAAGGTGAAACGTGACTAATCACCAGTAGCGCGGTCGGCAGGCTCGGTACTCCCGGACCGGCGGCAAGCCCCGGGCCTGATATGCTCTTCCCGACGACGTTGATGGCGTCTACCGACTCTGACAAAACACGCCTGCCGAGTCGACTGGTGTATCCGCAACTACCAGTGGCATGCTGTTCTGCACCGTTGATGCTTCATCTGCGCCTCTACGACTTTGCGTCAACTTTGGCGAGGGCTGGTAGCGTCCGTACCGATGACCGAGTCTGCTTTCTGTCCCGCCAGTGCCGAGCTCCCTTCATATTCTACCGGCACCGCTCACTTGGACAACATCAAACATCAAAATCTTTGCATTGCGTTGGCGCCATGCGTTCTGTTGCCACTCTGACCGAGACGCCATCGCCTTGATATGACATTCCTACTCGTTTCTTCCGCCAGACCTACCACAACAGTCCATCATACCGCGCACCTTGATATCTAGCTGCAAACTCGCCGGATGGACTCCTCCATCTTAGACTCCAGGCGATATATGCGCAGCTGTAGGATACCTCTGGTCGAGCGGTTTGACTGTCAAGTTGAGTTTAGTGGTCAAACAACGCGGGCCGGACCTTTCTGACATCGGATTCAGATTCAGATTCAGATTCAGGGCGTCCTCGTCATCTTGGTCAACCTTGCAGGAGTACAGATTGTGCTCGCTTCGCCATCTCTCGCTGCTGATGGCCACGTTTTTCGCCGATTTTACTTCCCCGCCCGCTCGATATCGTCCGAATAAACAGCCTCGAGTATGAGTTGAGGCTATCCTCTGGATGTGAACCTTGCTCTTGGATGAACAACTAGCCCGACAGGTGTCGAGGACATACACTGTTAAAGTCTAGATCGCCGCACGCTCAGCTACTGTCTAAAAGCTATGGATTTACGACGTAGATACATCGGTTTATATACAGGAATGTGTGGGAAATAGAAGTGGTGTAACTACGAGGTACACAATGGGCGAGATAACGCGAAGTAGAAGATAGAAGATAGAAGATAAAAGACAATAGATCGAAGAGTATCGCATAAGACGAAAGCGCGTTCAACATACACTGAGATTCAGGCGGGTGACGGCCAGGGTGAGGCGGGCGAGACGACGGTTCTGACCGAAGCAGGCAGCAGAGAATTTGCACCGAAACCCTCGCGGTGGAGTCCACAACCCAAGCTCACGCAGGGTCAGATCTGGAGCATTCGAGGCTGACCGGCATCGCGTCCAATATGTCCTGCTCTTGACCGCTTGCTGTTTTATTTGCCAGTCATGGAAGGAGCGCGACATGCGAGAGAACAAGTTGGAGTTTTGGATATGGGTCGACTGGGCATAGATTGTGACGGCGTTGAGCTTGGGTATACAGTCGGCGGAATGGACGGTTTCCACAAGCTCTGCAAAAATCGAGGCTGGAACCTTCTGCTGAAGCAGAGGAGTGGCTCGACACTCGGATATCTCTGCGCTTTTGTCTACTCGTGCTAAACGACGGAAAACGCTGGATGCGCCTTGGTTCGTGTCTTGGTCCATAAATAACACCGGCAGAGATCTGAAGTTCCGGAACCTCGCGCGAGGGTAGGCTTTGTGAACCCGCCTTGCATGTAATCCCCTCGGGCGCACATGACGATGGAGAATATAACAGTAAAGCGACGTCCTCCCGTTGATTGTCCAGATGCAAGCTACGCTTCTTCGTACAATATGGGCGCTGTCGATAGGTTTGGTTTCGCTCGCGCCAGCGACTTCGGGACTCTCCAGTTCTACTCCCGTCTGGATGATATGAACGTACATCCCCACTCGTCAAATTCCTTCACAGGTTCATTCAAGGACCAGAGGGAGTGGAATGGACTGGGATGGGAAAAACACGTAGAGCCGACGTGTTTGCCGCCCTACCACCATTGAGCGAAGTCGACGAGCTGCGCAAATCAGCGAACTTTTTTGTTTTAAACCGCCCCTGTTCTTCTCTCGGCTCCGGGCGAACGAGGGTGATCGAAAATTAGAGCCCGCGAGTCTATTTTCGGCTGACAAGGATGATCGGTGGCGGTGCGAGTGCTTGGACTGAGGCCGGATTAGCCGGCGGCTTGGCACATGGCGTCTCAACGGGATCTGTTTTTGCTAGTTCGCGCGAACTAGAACCCGGTTGCGGGTAGCGCAGTAGCGTGCCCCTAGGTTAGGTAGAACCCCCCGGTTCTAAGTAGCGCGCAATTTTCGTCCCCTCCCCCTTCCGGACATGCGCATATATATGAAAAAACAACTCCTCATGCACGATGTCGGGAGTCAACGGTAGAAATCCAAAATAAATGTATTAAATTTCGCGTGTACGCACAACATTGGTTTGACACAAGCAAGACATGGGCTGAAACAACAGAAATGTGAAAATGTATCGATTTATAACAAACGGGACGCAAAGACGAAGCGAAAGGGGGAGGGAGATGAAGAAAAACGGGGGCGAGGGTACGCGGGAATGAGTTGAATATGAGTTGCCGGCGCACAATGACGCGCCGACGCATAGGTGCACGAGGTCAAGTCGAGCCGGGAGGGGGACGTGAAACGCGACAGGAGTCCTCACGCCCTCAGCTCATCGCGCAAACCACTTTCTGCCAATATGGATGGACTACGGGCGGCTGCGTGAACGCGAGGTGCCAACCGACCAGCATCTTGTCGTTTGTTCGATTCGTCCGAGTTAGCGGGGCGCCAGGAGAGGCGCAAGCCTCGGAGTCGTATCTTTTTGTGCTGTATTGTAACTGGAAGTCGAGGTAAAATTGAGTAGAGTGGGACAGGGAGGGGTCAATGGAGCAGATAGCCGTCTCCTATGGCAACAGCTAATACCCGTAGTGCGATAAGCATAGCGCGCGATTGGTGCATGTTTCTTAAATAGGCAGAAAAAACGTTAGTAATCTAGTTTTTCCGCCGTAAACAAAAATCACCCACCATAAATAACTAGTTAATGCTTTCGCTCTGGTACCCATTACCATGGCTGCACCGGTTTGCTCTTGTCGCATTAATTCGGTCAGTCGAGGCAGGAAAACGGCGAGAAAGAAAAAAGAACACTTACCAGGTATAGAGATCCAGCTACTTGACATGGCACTGTGCCAGGTATGAAATTGTTGTTGCGTGCATGGTACGGACGCGAAGACAAGGTGCGCAGAGCGCGTTAGCCTGAGGCGAGGACTCGAAGGCGCGGATTGAGAGCAAACTGACATAAGTCACCAGCGCACTATAACGTGGCGACAACGCGTGTGTGTGCGGGAATAAGCCGAATCATAGCCAGAGGGGTGCGAAACACGAAGGAAAGCCCGCGTGCCCGCACCGTACGCTCACTGAGAGGCGAATTGCGCCAGTACGCGCGGAGGGTTGTCTGGAAAAGGGGAAGACAAGATAAGTGTGGTCGGAATACAGATGGCGTGAGCACTGCATAGCGTGCTGTTGGCAAGTGCAGGTTTCTCGTGAATAGCTCGCCTCGCGACCGACGATTTTCGAAGTCGAGCCCAGGCTTCTTCTCAAGACGACTCCAAATTACCCGCTGATGAGGCTGAGACGGTTTTTGAAGAAGATCCGCGCGTGAGCATTCATACTCACGGTTGGACGGGGTGATGGCTGGTGTGCGGGAACATGCATGTTGACGATATATCCAAGTTATCGTACACGAACGATGGGCCTCGGGCGCAAGATACAAGGCGCATAGGGCATGTCTCTTTGAGTCACATTCTTAGTGAACCAGGTGGTCAGAGCCCAATCGACGGTCTCTGCTGGGCGTGGCGGTTTGTGTTGATGCTGGAGCGCCAGTGTGCACGCATACCCCCAGCTATAGGGTGGCCGGGGAGGTCTAGCCGGGTTGGGGCAATGATGTGCATGTCCGGATTCTCAGAGTGGGCCTTGGGCCGCGCATAAGTATGGCGGTTTTCCAAGTTGTCTGCTAAGTCGCCGTTATGAGTCGCGACCCAAGTGAGACATCACGTGCCATCTTAACTGAACCCTGATCAGCACCTCGGTAAACAGGTAAGCCATACCTTAATGGCCTCTTTTACATTGACAACGTCCCAACCATTGGCTTGCTCTGCGACGTGCATCCCAGAGCTTGCCTCTCGACTCGTGCATCCTTATCAGACCTTGGTCATTGCTAGGTTGCTCGGCGTACTTGGTCACTAGTTTTGTTTACATTCATGCAGCGTATTTATTCTAATATTTGTGGCAGGCGTCGGCCGTGCAATTACAATAAATGTAGAGCTGGGAGTCGTTGAGCATGGCGCCAGACGGTAAGGAACTGTTGAAGGGTGAGATCAGCTTACTGTTAACGGGCCTACGCTGACTAGATATAAGAAATTGTGTCGGGCTAATCGAGCGTACCAAAATAAATACGCAAAGTAATGGCTCTTACGCTCTCAACCAGCTTGACCGGCACAAGGGGATTCTAGCCGCAAACAATCAAAACTTGTACGTTACGGCAGGCTCCTATAGTATATATTCCTGACCTAGGAGCAGTGGCTACAGCGTGATTGCAGTCCGAGGCAGCGTAGTTCCTGAGCTCCCAAATCGACGGCGGACCGGCTCTGCGGCTCCCGTCCGGCTCTTAGCAATTTGAGTTGCCGCGGTGACGACTTCTCCACGTGCGCGAAGTCCAGTGGCGTTGATGGCGACAGGATATGCCAGCATCAATTACGGTAATGAAAGCGATCAGTGTCGTTCAGTTTAATCTCCCGGTGTGTGCTTCATTTTGTGGCGCGCGCATTTACTTTTGCGGTGCTTGCGCAACCTACAGCCTGTGCCTATGCTCACGTTTGACTGAAAGGAGGTGGGTGAGCAATTGGATGGGTAACAGTCGGGCGCTCGGCTTACCGTGCAAGAAATTTCACATCTAGTCACCATGCAACCATGGCACATAATTTGAGGGTACGCCGTCTAGTTCTCTCCCGACCTCTCCCATCGTGTCCTACTGTTTTCCGATGTCGAAGCGCCTGTCTTGGGAGAGAGCATGGAAATTCTGCAGATTCTCAAGTACTGTACCTGCGGTACCGCCAATCGACAAAAGACACCTTTTGACTCCTGGATTTACGGCTCATATCGTAGGCTTGCCATAACAGAGGCGGACACTAGCAAGAGTTCTTGAATCACATGAATGTATGTACATTTGCTTAAAAATCACCCAAATCAAGTATGACCTTCGACCCAGGTAACTCGTACATTCCCTCGTGAAAGCGGTTGCCGTCCGCATGCCATTGAGACGAGACGAGATGCATTATTAATGATTTCGTATCTCGTCCCATCCTCGTCCCCGCTCCGTCCTTGTCTCGGACTACGCATTGAACCACGACATGCGACTCAACAGCCATGTCGCTCTGTACCCGTCCCCCAACTTCTTGCCCCAAGTCCTCGCCTCAAGGTTATGCGCATCAGCGCGCGTCATCCTTATGTCTGCACTGTGCACGTAGTGCCGTGTTGAGCAGTTGGATCACCTGTAGCTCGTAAGTGGTCTTGTTTCCTTCCCACTGTGTCCTCTTTGATTAACCGACTTGCCGCAACAGAGGTGAACTGCCGCGGTGATCGACATGGGTACCGGAGCGAAGGGGCAAGCTAACTACTATTTACTGTGAGTGATTTATCCCGTATCTTCATTTGCCGCAAAAGAACTAAGTCACTGACATTTTTGTAGTTTTAGGAAATGTGCCGGTCGCTCGTGCGCTACCACTCAGTAAACTACAAATTTTAGACATGCTACGGCAATGGCTGGCTGCCCCATACACCTCTGCCTTCCCGCTCCACCAACTTCTGTCTCAACTTCCCGCTACAATCACGGCGCAAAGGAAACGATTCAGGGTTCGTGCCGCTCCTAGCGCCCTTGCCTACTCAGATGAATCAGACGGATTGGATGAACCGGGCGAAATGCGTGGTGTTGAGCGGTCGTGCGCCAGCTCTTGCGTTCGTGCGGCCACCGCCCGTGGTCGTTGGAACATATCGGCAGCAAGTGTCAGCAGTACGATGGACATGAGCGCGCAGGATTTCCGATCGCGTTCTACGCCCCCCACTCAATTCCACTTGATTATGTGTGTATCTGTTGTCGCTGCGTCATTGTGCGCCGGTGAATCGCATCTGGTTCACTCCCATGTACCCTCGCTCCCGTCTTTATCCTCCACCTTCCCTCTGGTCTTCGAATCCCGTCAATTGTTCTTAATTGATACGAAGTTCGCATGCATTTTGTGTCAGTTCATGTGTTACTTGAGTTGATTCAACGTTGTGTGTACGCGCAAATTTTAATACAATAAGTTTGGATCTCTACCAATGACTCCCAATGTCGTGCATGAGGAGTTGTTTTTTATTATGTATGCGCATGTCCGGAAGGGGGAGGAGACGGAAATCATGCGCTACTTAGAACCGGGGGGTTCTACCTAACCTGGGGGCACGCTACTGCGCTACTCGCAACCGGGTTCTAGTCCGCATGGACTAGCAAAAGAGGATCCCGTTGAGCGTGCCTGGATGTCCCTCTCTTCCCGTTTGCGACTCGTTGGCTATCTTTTCCGTAAAGGAGCGACGAATCACGGCATTATTCGTAATAGCGTCGACGTGAACACTCCCGTGTTTGCACCTGGTACGAGGTTCGGGATCCAGGCACTGCTGTATGTTTCTCCTGGGGGTTAAGCTTGGTTTGACCGCGGCTAGTCGCTTAGGATGCGTAATTACGGTTCTATATTAGAGGACTGTAAAACTTGATGACTCACTGGCTGATTGACGTATACAGCAATCTTGTGGAGACTGGGATGGACGGAGGTGGAGCAGGAGATGTTAGCGGAATGACGAGACATCTGGGTGTTGTTTCGCGTACTTCTCGTCATGGGGCACCCAATGCTCGCTGCTACTACGCCAGAAGAAGCGGCGTGGTAGATGGAGGTAATGAGCCAATCTGGAATGTAGCATCGAACTATCCTTTTCGAACGATATCTGTGTGCTAGTCTGGAATGGTTTCGTCTTATACGCCCAATGAGCGGGACCGATTCCTGAGGGCTGGAGCTGCGGAGCTGATTTGTACTCCTACTATTCAAAGATGTATGGATCAACGCCCTGCCTATCCTTCTAAATACAATCGACTCAAACTAACGCATGACATGAGCCATACCGATGGGGCCGAACACTACAACCGCCAGTGTTTGCAGCATTTCGGAGTTATATATATATGTGCTATGAAACATAAAACTCCATTGAGGATACCAAATCGTAAAGCAACGAGCCGGGCTAGCTCCTTGATAGGGTTCAGTTAGAAACTATTTGTTAATAACACGAGTTAATAACACCGAGTTAATAACATGTTAATAACACTTCAGAGAAATTTCTCCAAAATTGCCGTGTTAATAACAATTTGATTACCACTAGCCCGAGGTGCCCAGATGGCGGCCACTAGACTGCCGAGAAATATGATGTTAGTAACGCGCGAGGTACGCGCGAGGTACATGTGGGGTGTGTGCCTACGAATTTGCTAATTTCGTGCCAGCTAGTGGCTGGGGTACGTTAGTGGTACGTTTGAGACCAGTGGCTAAGCGTGGGCTCTGTCTGGGACTGCGCGTAAGCTGCATGCGGCAGCCAGCGTCGGGGAGTGGTACAAGGAATGCGTCGGCCTGTAAAAGACCAGATAATGTTATGATACACAACACATCACTTCACCATGAGCTCTGAGTCCTCTTACATTCCAAAACTCACCCGGCTACGCAATGCCATTCGATCATTACCACCGTCTTTACCTTCTGGCTCTGCGATGTACGACTTTCGTAACTGGGCTCCCGATCCTGACCTGCTCGACGACTTTGGCGCTGAGTGCAGTGTCCTCAACACTCACCTTGAGCGAGTTTTTGGCCTCCGAAATGGTGGCCGAATCACTTTGACCGAGCGAAGCCCTGGGATTGAGTCGAGAGTCGACATTTTTACCTAGTACTTGACCGGCAACCACGCTGAGAAACTGCTAATCGCCAAGTGGCTCGACGACTTGATTGACTCTGCGGAGCACATGTCTACCCTGGCTCTCCCGGTAACGTTTACGTTGTAGTTCTTTTGTTTTATCAATCACTAAACAGATGGATCGTAGGCGAAGCGCACTTCAAAGCCATCTGCGGCTCAGAAGCGTTCCAACGAATGGAAGGAGAAGAAAATCGAGGAAAAAACTCAGAGGAAGCGGGTCAAGATTGCAAAAGCGGAGGCAACAAGTAAACGCGCTGCGGAAGTCGCCAAGACTGCATAATCGGTGAGTTGTGCTTTATGACTTTGACACGCATACACTTACAGATACTGCACTGTAGCTCAATTGGAGCTTCGAAGACCTGCGGGATATCGAGCGGGAGAAGGCCTATACGGTTGGACGACGCGCATATGCCATTGTGGACGACCGACTGACAACTTACCCGAGATGACGACTCCAATTTCTGACTTGGAGACAGAATATGGCGTCAACTTGTCGAGCCAGCTGCTCCGAGACTTACTCTGCGACCGAGTGCAGGCAAGTTCCACTTTTAGCGGCGTTGATTCGGCTCAGAGCGCTAGCCAAGCAGCCAGCGTCAGCGGAGAGGCTCGGTCGGCAAAGAAAGACATCAGTAGCATTGACATAAATTCTTATTAGATCAACGTTTCTCATCACCTTGCTTCTGCAAGGTCACTCCAGGGGTCAATATTCCGTCGCTCGATCGTGCAATCAGCAAATCACGTGAGAAGTGTAGCACCGCATTCACCCCGCTACTGTACAATCTGTACAGCCGCGTTCTCCAGCGCTTCAAGCTCGGAAAAAGTGGGCCATCTCATACTCAAACATCGAGGCTCCGTGCTCGTGGTTTCAAAACGACACCCCAGCCTTTGTCCCATCTAATTTTTCTTCATCGCCTGCTTTTTGACGCTTGTCCGTTTCGAAATTCTGACGTGACTCTGAATAGAACTCCCTGCCCCGTGGTCAATTCTCCAAGGTTTTTTCCATGTTCGTTGCTCTAACGTAACTTCGCGGTCGTCACTCATCTCATTTTCGTTAGCTTCCTATCCTCAATGGCCGTGTGTATTGTACAGTTCGATATGGCCTGCAATATCAACTCGATTTCCGCTTACTGAGTTTATCGAACAATCTGCCCCTAGATTCTTTCTCTTTGCGGTACGCCATCAATCATCAATCAAGCTAGCAGCTTTGGCATCATTGAGTTCACTCTTGCAAAATGGTGGCTCCTTCTGTAGCCACCTATGATCAATTGGTAAGGTTGTTTGGTTCTGTTCTACACTACATGCGCTGATCACCAACATAGGCTCGCACTTCAAAGCTTCTCACTAACATCATACTAGCTCCCCCGACTGGTCAATTTGGCAACTTGCTCAGCCCCGCGAAGGGTACGATAGTGCTCATGCAGGGCGTCCTTGCTGGCGCCAACGACTCTGAACTCGCTGAAAGCAACTTGAAGTCCGTCATGTTCATCTCCAACGCCAATCGGCCTGGGTTCTCGTCTTCCGGCTCTGGACCGTTGCTATTATCCTCAACCCTGGACACAGCTGGCTGAACGAAGCGGGAACGGCGTCAAGACCGTAATCTCGTGTCATTCAAGAAGGTGCAAATGGGCTCGTCGAGCGCGCTTTTGGATGGTACTAATTCCACCGAGCTCGGCCTGGAGACGCTGGTTAGCTCTCCGAGGGGTTAGCTGAGACATCGACCGCTGGATCCTCGGTTGATTGAGAGTAAGTGTCTGACTGATCTTTGACTTGTTCTAAAGACTGACCGCGTCAGGAAAAACCTCCCCTTTCATTAAGATCTGGGGTTTCAATTCACCCGAATTTAGGCCATTTAGCAAATTTAGCTAAATTTAGCTAAATTGATCTAAATTCCATAAATCTGGTGCCAGAAGCCACCAGACATGCCCTAAGCCCTCCCAGCATACACTAGTAGGCCAAAAAGGTGTTTTGGGACAGATCTGGCACAATTGGAAATTCCTAAATGCAGGGTAAATTTACCTAAATTTACCTAAATTGAGGACCCCCCCAGGCAAATTTAGGTAAATTTGGCTACACGAAAAGGGGGGGGTCGTTAAAGTTCTAAATCCCTTAATTTAGTGAAATTTAGCTCAGTTTGGCTGAAACTGAACACCCCATTTTTCCTGACGCGTGGTGTAGGTCATCGCACTGGCCGCCGAGCGGTTATAGTACGTGAAGGACTTTGGGATTCTTGTATGAATTTCTGTATATATGCTTCGGCCTGACGGTTCTCTCTGCCGTCAGACTTTGTTTGACAGATGTATCTCGGCTTCGGTTGCGCTCGCCCCTGTAGCTTGTATCATGGCAGCGCTGTTTATAATTCGAATTGGTGCGATGTTTGTGTTCAACTTACTACTTAACAAATGAACAAATGTCTGTCTGATCGAAGCAGGGGCGGGATATGCTTTGTTGTAAACTTGACCAGAGCGTCCGCACGGAGTTCCTCTGGCCCCCCCAGGCAGATTCAGCAAGGTCAAGGGGCCCTGGTGAAGGGCCGCTTCTAGTATTACTATATATGGTAAATTACAGCTAATTTAATTTGTGTTAATAACTCGTGTTAATAACATGGCATTTCTCACACAACGTGTTACTAAAGTGCGGTGCATACGGATCCATCCACCACGTGACCAGTCTCCTATGAGACTGGTCGATTCGCAGCGTGTCTCTCGAACGGGAGACAATTCTTTATATATCGTCAGTACGAACCGTTGGGAGCGTCCCTAAGCTCTTCCCATGCAAGCTACAGGCAGATTGAACAATGTTTGGATGCCGAACATTCCCTCGCAAGGTGCGCGCTAGCGATCTTTTGATTTGAAAATGGGCAAAATCGGCCCGATTTGAATTTATGGCGCACACCCCGCGAGCGAATGTTCGGCATCTAGACCTTGTCCATTCTGCCTATAAAGTACACGGGGGGAGCATACAAGCACTCTCTACAGTTCGTACTAACGATATCTACAGGATCTTCTCCCGTTCGGGAGACACGCTGCGAATCAACCAGCCTCATAAGAGGCTGGTCACGTGGTGGATGGATCCGTATGCACCGCACTTTAACATGTGAGAAACTCTTCCGGAGTTTCTAACTGAACCCTACTCCTTGAACGCTCGTGGACGACCTGG
The DNA here is from genome assembly GCA_019616345.1 of Ceratobasidium sp. 395. NCBI lineage: Eukaryota > Fungi > Basidiomycota > Agaricomycetes > Cantharellales > Ceratobasidiaceae > Ceratobasidium > Ceratobasidium sp. 395. The sequence goes on along the minus strand of WSTH01000056.1, from coordinate 3,560 downwards.
GGAGCCGTGAGGGGCGGTCACGTGGATAGTCGGTGCCTCGACTCCTGGTTTTCTATTCTCCAGCTACATTGCCTGGATTAACTATCTTTGGCCGGACAAGACCGCCAATCATATCTAGCTAGAGTCGTTTCACCATCCCCCAAGCGGATCCATCCTCGCTCGATTTTCGTGGCACCTTTTGTTTTGTTTGGACGGTGTGTGACGTAATTGATGTGCTCTTCCATCCAACCACGACTAAGTCTTGGCATCCTGATCCCACTTCGACAAACCCCAATCAAGTCTATGCCTCAAGTCGTCAGCCGACAGGTCTGCGTCCACTGATACCTTGTTCTACTCGCTCTGATACCATCTCAATCGGCCTCATTACCATCCCCACCCGAGTCGGCTTGTGCATGCAGTGACCCTCCTGCCCAAACTACAATGCTAGCTCACGTTCTTGTCCGCCGCTCCCTCATTGAGCGCGACTGGGGCCGAGTTGGTGGCTGAATAGCGTGTCTCTTACGCGGTTGCCTGTTTCCGTGCAGAGATACGGCTGTCTCGAGTCCCTGTACGTGTTCCATTCGTCTGCTTCACATGCAGAGGAGCGCAAGCTAATTGATTCACAGCGTCTCGCCCACCCTATCTAATACACCTCCTTCATATACTTAGCTGTACCACTGGGCTCGGGGCAAGACCATAAGCGGCATGGGGGTCGTACAAGTGCGTGTCAACGGCTCCATCTCCGTGTTCTGTCCCACCCATTTCACATTTTTGCGTCCAAGTTTGTTCACGGAATCTGGTCACGGAATACAATAACGCGACGGCCGCTACTCGCATAGGTTGTCGCGACCACCGCTATTCTTGCCGCTGAAATCACAATTTTTGGCTTGCTCTACGGCTCAGAGGCGGGATCAGGAACTTCGGGAAGCTTCACAGAGATTGCGGAAGACACCACGACGGCGCGCCCAGTACCATAGGCGTCTTACCACGACCTCTCTGTTTTCTCTCATCTATCGAAAGGAGCTTCGTGCATTCGGTCATCGACTACCTCTCGATTGATCCGGATCACGACCCTCACTATCACCCTGGCTAGTTTTCCAGGACCACGCTCCGTGGGTACCTCGACGACGATTGTCTCTTCCGAACCATCCATCGTTTGCTCTTCTGGACCCGAGCACACATCTTCTTCAACCCCTTTCTTTCTTGACATCGGGGGCGGAGCCTCTAGACTCCTAAATTTAACAAAGGATCTCATTTATTGACATGAACGGGAGTGCCAATACTACGACTATCCAACAAAAAGCGGTTGGGACGAGAGCGCCAATGCCAGTAATCAAACCAAGAACTTCTAGCAACTTCAGCCGCGATCTGCATTTCTCGAACATATAGTCTGGTGTATCATATTTCGTTGGTTCTAGGCGACCCCATTAGCCTCGGTCGAGGCTTGGGTCGGCGGTCGCGACCTCGGTTCGTGCGAGATCAGACTTCGTTCGGTGTCGACACAGTATCCCCGCGGGTGAACCGAGTGCTCCTAGGTTGGAGTAGCAAACCCTGCCAGGCAGTTGGAGGATATGGACTACTTTCCCTGCATCCTATCGCACAAGGCTTTACGAATCTGTTATCGCTGCTACACAAACGACCTCGACTAGGAGGGTGTTTTTGATTCCTTCTGAAACGACAAGCTCCTCAGGCGCCCCGGTATTGCTACTACACATCACACTCCCCATACTCTCCGCTTTATCTACCGCCACGTCTTTCTGCGTCTCTCTCCCCGTCGCGTTCAGTCGGTGTGGACATCTCGGAGCGTGCGCTGTTACGCGTGGTAGAAGGGCAACTTCCGATCCTCTTTGCTTCGACCCTGACTACTCAGAGGAAGCGTTCCGGTGTTTCCATGTCTTACCGGCCGAGGACTACATCAGCGTTCCGCTCTCGATGTTCGGAGAATATGGTGATCTATGCCGTATTAGTTGGAATCTTTTAGGCGGGCTTGCAGAGGAGCAACCGACGAATATACGACTGCACGAAGGGATTACAAAACCTTGCGCCAACATGTTTCGATTTGTAACCTGGTCGAGTGAGGAGCAACATCCACTATACTTGACGAAGCTCGAAACAGTCTATCGCCTGTGGCGTACGACTATGCTGGGTGGATTTGGCAGGTAGATTTGGCAGGTGACCTTGAACCAAAAGAGTGGTGGGCGTTTGTCAGTACGTGTGGTTTTGCCACTGTTTTTGATCGTCCCAATGATCGGTGGCGGTGTTAGGGCGTTTGGACCGAGATCAAACGAGCCGGCGGCTCAGCGTGTGGCGTGCCTGGATGTCTCATCCGGTCTCACCTTCCGGCAGTGGTGCGCGTAACGTCCGGTAAGTCTCATTAGCTTTTGCATGACTGGTATCCTGACGCTAGTACTCTTGGTTGCCATTTGGATACCTGATTATTTTGTAGGACTGTTGAGTACTCATGATCCTGCGCTCGACTAGTGTCCAGTTTTAGCTATCAATCCGTACATCTAACGAAAACATTGCTGCCCTGCTCTCGTACCGGCTATTCCGTGGAGTACAGGTCTCCTGTGTGACCGAACGGCTGGTAGACCACGTCTCGGGGACTACCTGGTGTAGGGCTCCAGGACTTGCACACCACCTTTCTTGCGGGGATCTGGCTCGGTTTGAGCTCGATTAATTGGGTTCTGAGGCTGTAGTTTGCTGCTCTGAGTATGTGATCAAAACTTTATCTTAGCATTTGTTCTAGACTCTGATGGGCTATTGGCTAGTTAGCGAATGCAACAGCCCAGCGGAGAATGAGATGGTTGGAGGGGCCGCCCGGCTACTCTGGCGGGACAATGAGACATCCAAGTATTGTTTCGTATGCTTCTCTTTAAGGAATACTCCATGCTAAGCTCTGCGTTAGGCGAAGATGTGCGGTGAAAGAAAGTATTAGACCCACCGGGAATAGAACTGTAGGCTACGCTACTCGAATAACAGGTACGTTTCGTCCTGGGGTCATTTACTTCATGTACGCCCGACGAGGAGGATCGCTTCTTGGAGCTGAAGCTATGTATTCTGTTTGTACTCATACTGAGCTAAATGCTATATGGGTTAAAGCTCCGCTGAATTTTGCCAAGACGAGCGACTTAAGGTTAACGCACGCTGGCCGATGTTCTCTCGGCCAAGTCCTACAACTGCAGAACATTGCTGCATTTCAGAATCTATATGTATCAAGAATATAAGACCCTACCTGGCGCATTTATATCCCAAAAGAATGGCCGGGTTCGCTCTCGGGGAGCTAGCTGGTGGGACGGTGAAGCGTGAGAGCGAATCACGTGGGCGTGGGCTGCTTGGAAATAAACTCCTGCCTTCCTACACTTGACAACATCCTTTGGGATATTTTCCGCAGAGCTAAGCCGTAAGTCGATGCTATCCATGGATATAGTCTTAGACTTGAAAAGGCGAAGCGAATCACTACTCGTCCAGTTTTCGTGGCGCATTTTGTTATTGTTTGGACAGTCACCTTGCTTCTGCAAGGTCACTCACCCCCCCTAAATTACACGCAAAAATCTGCAATCCACGGATCTGGCGCTTAT
>WSTH01000055.1:0-51262 GCA_019616345.1 Ceratobasidium sp. 395 | reverse complement strand
CTCCGTCGCTTCAGAACGGCATGTGCTATTATATGGCTTTTCCATTGCGAACCCAGGGGGATATCCCCCCGGAGTCTGTCTACCCCTGAAGCTGACTCTATCGAAGAGATGTATCTTCTTATATTAAAAGGCACGACGAAAGCTTAGTAATCGGGGACAATCAGGGTCTACATAAAACAAGCGCCGTCGCCTGGAACGGGCCCGGCGCGTAGCGTCGGGCCACCCCAACGGTCCCCCGGAGGTACGACGGGGCTCAAAGTTCATACATATAAACGCTCGCCAGAGCGAGGCAAATCGACTGATATATGTCAACGTATGCTACATGTCTTGTCTGCAGATGTTTAGGCGGAATACCGTTTTTGGCCTCCCAGTGTTTATTTTTTGATCGACTCCGACTTATGAAACCCGCCATAAGTGAGTCTGAGCCTGAGGACGAATAAAACAGTGGTGACGAAGGTAGTGAAGCTAGGGATAACAATGCCACAGATATTCCTCGGCCCAACCCTACTCGTAGGCCAGTAGGGGGTTTAATCCCCCTCCAAGGTGAGCAGTGTTGGTTTCTTGATGCATATACTGTATTCACTCCCTCCGACCCGTAGGTACATGCGATCGCAATGCATCGCACAGCAAGCCCTCGAAGCCGTGAGGTAACGGGAGAATATATTCGTACTTTTTGTACAGTTGTGCTTGCCGTCATCAGGTGTATGAAATACCGTACTGGCAGAGCTTCGTCGAGCACTTCTGTTATAACCGGTGGCGTTTTTGATTGGTGATACACTGCCACGCAAAATCATTGACCCACGTGACAGAAAATCGACATTTTCCGCCTCTGTCGCTCACGGTTGCAATCCATGTACATATAAGAGTGCGAATACAATGTATGCTACTATAGAGTACGAGCGTAAAAATAAGCGGAAAAATCGATAAGCAGAGTGCTGAGAAATAAATGAAGAAAGTCCGGGGCTGGGTCAATCATTTTGCATGATGTAAGCAAGCAGCACTCCCCTTCGACAAGACACGGTAGAAAGACTCACTTGGTTTAATTTTTCTAATAATTGGTACTGCCTCCCTTTGCCTTTACAACTGCTGCTACTCGGCGGGGCATTGACCTATAGAGTTTTTGGATGTAGCTCTTCGGTATCTTCTTCCACTCCCTCTTCAGCGCCTCGGCCATTTCAGCGCGATTTGTAGGAAGCGGTGGCGTAGCACGGACGGCGGCATCAAGATACGTCCATACGTGCTCAATTGGGTTCATATCCGGGCTGTTGGCGGGCCAGGGAAGAACTTTGACGCGACGATCAAGGAACCATTTCTTGGTCAACCGAGCAGTGTGCTTTGGATCGTTGTCGTGCTGGAAGATAATGGAAGATGGACGAGTGCGAGACTTGAGCAGGGGGCGGAAGAACTCAGTAGATAGTATTTCGGTGTATTTGACAGCTGTCAGTGTACCGTCAATAACGTGCAGTTGCCCAACGCCATTTGCAGTTATGTACTCCCAAACCATGACATGGCCACCGCCATGTTTGACCACCGGTTTCACATGTTCTGGCTTTGCCGGGGCTCCAACCTTCTTGTAGTAGATATCCGGGCCTCCAGCACCAAAAACAAAGAATTTTGACTCATCGGAAAACATCACGCGAGCCCATTTTATTTCGTCCCATGTTAAATGGTCGCGTCCCCATCGCAAACGGCGCCGGCGCTTTGTTCGATCAAGCAACGGACGTCGGCGTCGACGGTAAACGCGAAATACCAGCTCTATCAGTCGCCGTCTGACCGTATCGACACTAAGATTGGGAAAAAAGTCGCGCTGAAGCTCAGCAGCCGTTTTAGCAACACCACGAGAGATCAATAGCGCAGCCCAGCGACCTTCCGATTCGTCCATTTTACATGGCCGACCAGTAGAACACCCATGAGTAAAGATATCATCACCGCGAAGAAAGCTAGACCAGATTCGCCCGACGGTTCTGTATCCTATGGGAGCCAACCCGCTAGCTACATCTCGGTCGGTAAGACCTTTTGTTTAAGATGAATAATATATGCGCGTTTTGAGGGAGAGGTGGCGACTACCATAGCACAGAAAAATCAAAGAAATACGCGCTAATGAGTAGCAAGGTGTCGAGGAGAGAAGTCGGGGTTGGGCATTTGCTTACATCATGCAAAGTGATTGACCCAGCCCCGGACTTTCTTCATTTATTTCTCAGCACTCTGCTTATCGATTTTTCCGCTTATTTTTACGCTCGTACTCTATAGTAGCATACATTGTATTCGCACTCTTATATGTACATGGATTGCAACCGTGAGCGACAGAGGCGGAAAATGTCGATTTTCTGTCACGTGGGTCAATGATTTTGCGTGGCAGTGTGTAAATTAAGATGTTTACACGGTTGTAATTAAATACTCACTTGAATGCGCACCCAGTCATCTGCAGTCCAAGGTTCGTCAATGAAGCGAACCCATTTATCTTCCATTCGCCGAAACTTCCGCTGAGCATCGAATTGAAGATGTGGCTGTAGCTTGGGATCTCAAAGGAGCTCAAGCAACCAGTTCTTGAGCGACAGGATCCAGACAGAGTGCTCGGCAGAATGAGCCGTCCCCCTAATGTGGTATTGGACATCATAGGAGACGTGTTTGTACTATGCCCAAGCGGACCCGTTAGCTCCATTGCTAAGATAATACTCGTAGAACCCTGCTTACTGGTGCGAGACGATGCGAAGCTTGATCCTGAATCGTCTGGAGTTCGTCGTAGTTCTTTAGTGTAACCAGGCTATTAGGAGCGAGTTGATGAAGTGCAAGGAACTCGTTTATGCTATATTTAGTCAAACCTGACTTCAGAGCGTTATGTGCGAAGCGAAAATCGGCATGTGAGCGGAACGGAGCCCAAGGCGCAATTCTGCCACGGAAAAAGGCTGGCAGTTTGGGTGGTCTCGGCTGTAGGACTGAGGTTTGGGGCTTGCAACGACCAGGCAGGGAATAATTTATTACTTTAATATCGCCCTCAACTACTAGTTTACATATGTGCGTCAGAATACAATGCATACATGGTTAGACTCCTGTGTACGCACCAAGCTCTTCAGAAGCAGCTGTTTCCAGGATTAACTCGCACTCGTTGACAAAATGTCGTGTAACTTCAGATTCCGCTGTGTTTACAACGCCAGGGGTGTCATTTTGAATCTCAGAGTGGTTCTGCAAAGGCTCGGAGCGACTAGAGCTAGTGTGTCGATGATAAAGTGCCTCTAATGTTGGCTGCAAGGGTCGTTTTGAGGTTGTATTCTTTGATGCCGCCAGTTGAATGGCAGCATTTCGATTGTCGGAGAGAGATTTGCAGCTGTTGTAATGTCGGGAAAATCCGTTGATAGACCAGCAAAAATGACAAACAGGGCACTCCTTGAGACCTTCTGCTTGTAGCTGAGCGTTGGTTCGGCCTCTGCGCTCCTGCGACATCGTGTTTTGAGGTAGTTACTGCAGGTACAACACAAGTTCCTTGTCCCTCAGGTAAGCGCTACTCAGCTACCCACAAAAATTAGATATCATGCACCGGCAGTACAATCACATGCGATTCACAACCAAATCCTGTAGCACTAACGTAAAGAGCCCGGCGTGATTATGTTTAGAGACATAATCACGCTACGATCATGTAACAAAGCATGATCATGGTGTATTCATGATGTGATCGGGGTGTATCTTCTTCCAATCGATGACATCTCATACTCTATTCCCATGATAAGTACAAATTGCGCGGAAAGGAACTTTCCGACAACGGATCTCGTTATGACTCTTACGGTATACCAAAGGCGATTACGGCCGGCAAGAACAAGCTCGAGAAGTATTTTGAGACTGCTCAAGAAAGCGATCTCACGCTCGCTGCTTCAAGTAGGTCAATATTGTCTGTCGCACTGAGATCACTTTGATAAACCCCTTACTGTAAGCTAGGGTCAAACTGGCTCCATCATGGGTGTTTTTTGACGCTCGCTCGGGTCTTTTTCGTCATAGGAAAACAAGGACGGTGGAGCCGTGTGAGCCTTTCTTCGATGAGTCAAATAAACCCCAGATTAAGTGTAATAGCTATTGTAGTTCTGCATCCAGGAATGCGACTACGTTTCCTTGAGAATCGGCTCATATGGAGCAACATGACGGATTGTGACCGGAGTTTGCTTAGAATATATTTGAACCGTACAAGCTCGAGTTCAGCAAGGTTCTAAAAAAGCCCTCACTTGGCCATAAATGCGGCGGCAGATTCACAAATTCTTGCCTCTCAGCAGAAGGTTCCGAATAGTCCAATCATGCAGGTACGTCATGATGTTCAATCGCGAGAGGAGAGGATATTCCTACTGGATCTGATATATAGTCCAAGTCTTTAAGAGGACGTTGGCGATTAGGGTTCAGTCAATCCAGTGGACTGGCTCCAGGCAACGTGTTGCACTAGACCCCAAAAACCGCAATCATATTTGGGGTACCCTTAGACCAGTCGCTCAAACTGCTCATCTCTTCATACCGGACTAATGCCTACCGACGTTGTTGCTGTTTTAGCCGCGGGAAAGTGTCTTGATGGTCTAGCATCAAAATTAAACGCGCCTATGCTGCAGGAGCTAGAAATTCTCAGGGAAGCGGTGTCGCATGCTATACAATCACTGCGACCGTCCATGCGTGGTGGGACCATCTCAGAGGACCTGTGCAGTGAGATCAAGATTCTTTCGAGTCGGTTGCACTCAATGATCAACGAGTATAATAACGGCCACGAGTTCAGGCACTATTACAACTACTTGCTGTGAGTGCTCCATCACCACGATTTCCGCGCCCAGCTAACAAAAGCTATTAGTGACGTATCTCACGATATTCATTGGCAAATGGCGGATGAGCAAGTTGTTGCAATACTCAAACAGCACGGCGATAATGTGCAGGTATGTTATGGTCGCTTTGCTATGATAAAAAGACTAACAGGCTTTCTCAGAAGGAAAAGGTTAAGCTGAAGAAGGCGAGGCGAGACGAGGCCGTGGCTAAGAGGAACTGTGAGTATCAGCATGAGCGTATGGTTCAACTCAGAGCATTAATTATTGTAGCGCAATTACATGAAATTGCTAGGGCATACGGGCTACGTTCTGCTGGACACATCAGTACGGATCGCGCTCCATCGGATGTGATATGCGTTGATGCATATACACATAAGCCCCTTGATCCTTCAAGTATGTGTATCGAAGGGATCGACTCCAAAAGTATCAACACCGCCTCGGATATAGAAGCGTCTGGTTCGACAGCTGGCGTTTTGACTAAATCTCCTTCGAAGCTCAAAGGCAAGAAAAAAGTCAAGAGAAGAGAGAGAGAGAGACAAAAGAGAGAGGCCCAAGCAAAGGCAAGCAAACCGTCGGGTTCCAATCTTTCTATTCCACCGCCGGCCATGGAAAACCCGTTCCCGTCAGAAGGATTTGTCACGAAAGAGATGATCCATGACGCAAATTTCAAGATTTATCAGCGCGGCACTGTCTATGGGTTCGCCCAAGCTCCCAATGGCGTGTACTCAATGGTCTGGGCGGTACAATTCTCTCCGGCTGACAGTTTCTCACCCGTCGAGCGGGAGGCTGTCGAAGTATTCATCGAGTACATGAATCTTGTCCAGGCCCACGCGCACGAAGTGAAGAATAATAGGGCACAGAACGGTAATAAGGCGCTGAGGACTGAGGGACAAAATACCTCTCAAACGGCCAGGAAGGTGGCAAATATTTGGTGTGCGTATTTTGATGAGCTATGAGTTTCATCGAGTATAACTCTTGGACACCCTCTAGACGGACGACTCTTTGGCTCGGGGTGGCGCCCCGGACGAGCACCGGGCGAGGCAGGTGGAGAGTACGCACCGCAGTCACACCATGACAAGCATGACCCAGAAGGGTATATCGATATGCACGAAAAGCAAGAGGTGGTAAACGTGAGCCTGCTTAAATTTATGTTCAAATCCGCACAATTCACTACAGGCCTTTCCGGTACTTCAGATTGCCTGGATGATACTTCAGGAGCGACTTTCACCTCGAGCAGTGATGAACAACGTTGAGGCCCTTGCCGACACGCCAGTCCCGCTCTTTGGATCCCATGATAGCGATATTTCAGTATGTAGCATTCTATATGTCGGTTCAGAAGTTTGTGACCACAGAGTTTTAGACGCACGGTCCAAGTCTAGGAGCAAATATGTCCGTTTCTATGCACGACTCAGCTGGCCGAAACTTCGCGAACAGTATGCATGTGGATAGAGACATTGATTCGCTTCCGGAGTTCCAAGGGAAAGTTGCCACTATGGGACAATGGATCAACACTAAGGAAGGAAAACTTATCGAGGGAACCGAGCTCAGACGTGCAATCCCTGATGGGTATTTTGTTATGGCTGGGTATCGCGTCGCGTTCGATTTGGGGGCAGCGGCGCTGATTACTGCAATGTGGCGTGGTGGCATGGATCTGCACGGAACGTCCACGTCGGTTACTCAGGACCCAAAGATTACTCGTTGGGGGATGTCCATCCAAACAAACAAGAAGCTGCCAAATGCCATGAGGTCCGGGAAGGGTGCTTTATTTGGGGCATATGATAGGCTTCGCAAGTACTATGATGCTATGTTTACCTCAGATGATTAGTAGTTTTAGGGCCAGTTTTGTACGGCTGTGAATATCGCCTTTTGTTTCTTGTCTTTTCGGCCTTTTATGGTACCGTAAAGCACCGGGAAGCAGATCGATTTTGGTTTTTGAAGTATTACAATCGTTATGTGTTACGGTGTGTGACTAAGCAGAATGCTGACTCGAATCGACTGACTCGTGAATGTACGACACGTATATACGTCGTGTCTTATTGCTTGCTTTGTATATGCTACGTGCCATTACGCGTAGTAAATGACTTGTACGGCTCTGTGTGTTCTGTTGTTTTGTGTATATAAACAGCTCTGTAGGAGCTCATAATCTTCATCTCCAAACTGGTTTTTGCTCGTTGAGAACGAGTGTTGTGGTGAGTGCTCCGTATTGTATTGGATCACTACTGAGCATCTGACTTACTCTCACGGTTCTCACTAGCGCCCGATCCCCAGCTCATGATGCTCGTGAGACTTGATACGGCGCTCATGAGACTCACGAGGCTCAATAGGGTGCGCATGAAACCCATGAGACCTAAAGCGGTAATCATGAGGCTTGTGGGCCGTGTATACGTACATTTTGAGTCTTGTATGTTTAATGGATAGCTGCCCGTAGGGTCTAAAGGCTATCCTAACCTATCCCACCCAATTTTGAACACAACCAAATACCACAATAGCAGCCCAACCAACCGCCTCGGGCACTTGGTACGGACTAGGAGATGCCTCACAAGCACGTAGGTTTCTTATCGAGCTGAGTTTTCTGTAGAAAACGAGGCGAAATCTGATCCTCAAGATACGTTAGGACAGAATAGAACAGGCGTTAGACCTTGCGGGCAGCTATCCAATATATGGACTTGTAATTCTCACGGAGCGACGATATCGTGAGACAAATTCATGTCGGCACGCTTCGAACGGATCTGCGCTCGTGAAACGACAGCATATACATGCACTACGAGTACCAAATACACAACATGAACACGAAATACTATACATACATGAGCGAATTGACAAAAGCTGAAAGTACGAGTATGCCAAATTAGCAGATACAACGGAACCGTAAATATTGGGCTTACCGCGCTCGAGGTATGGTACCACAAGCTCGCTTGGCTCTAGAACAACGTGCTTCGTTAAACGTAGTGCTTAGCAATATACTATTCGTACCTGGTGGCGCGCAGTAGTGGCCAACCTGCCGTTAGAGTGGATCGGGGGGACTTGGGACGAGGTTTACCGCAAGGATACATATATGGCCAGGGAATAGTGTCCCCAGGTGTAACTCGGCCACGAAGCAAATGACTCGTCATTGATCCTGCGGATTGATGAGATAAACTGGATTTGGTGCATCTGATTGCGTCGGGCCATACCACGGGGGTTGGCTCAAGGCGATTGGTACTAGGCCTACCCTAAAGTATGGAATCACGTGGATTCCCTGCTGCCCGACCAACCACTAAGGCTCCCCGCAAAGCTCGGGACTCGTACTTTCAGCCCAAATTTCTGTACATGCACCGCCTATGATATTTTAGACATGTCCCTAGAAGTTTTTCGAGATAGTTTGGGCTGTTGGTAGTCGGCAATGTAGCATATATTTGACCTATGTCTAACTTTATCATCATCCCAAATATCTGGTATATCACTATTATAGCAAGGGATATTTGACCTGAGCAAGAGCGCACAGCAAGTATAGATAATAAATCTTACTCACACACTCAAAAAAAATATCCTCTTTAGCTACAATGTGGGATTCACAATGGAGCAGTGAATAAGAGGAGAAAGCCCATCCTGAGCGAACGCTCAAAAATGGGCATCAAGTTATTTTGGGAGATATTGTTAGCTACAATGGATAGCTGCCCGCAAGGTCTAACGCCTGTTCTATTCTATCCTAACGTATCTTGAGGATCAGATTTCGCCTCGTTTTCTACAGAAAACTCAGCTCGATAAGAAACCTACGTGCTTGTGAGGCATCTCCTAGTCCGTACCAAGTGCCCGAGGCGGTTGGTTGGGCTGCTATTGTGGTATTTGGTTGTGTTCAAAATTGGGTGGGATAGGTTAGGATAGCCTTTAGACCCTACGGGCAGCTATCCAATAAGCTCACTGCTATTCTCGGTGCCTGTACTCAAAAGTAGGGCTGATTTACCCAAAGGGAAGGCCATCTGGGTAGCACACAACGAAGTCAGGGGGAATAGCCCCTTATTCAACCCAATGCAAACCAAATCAAAGCCTTACATTTTTGATTTTCTTCTACTCTAATGATACTTAGAGTCATGTAAAGAGCTGGTATATATGATATAAAGCCGTAGAAGGAGTTTATGGTCTTATTACACTTGAAAGAATGGGTTGGCATCCAGGTGGCATATATGCTATATTGCCAACTACCAACAGCCTAAACTATCTCGAAAAACTTGTAGGGATATGTCTAAGATACCATAGGCGGTGTATGTACAGAAATTTGGGCTGAAAGTACGAGTCCCGAGCTTTGCGGGGAGCCTTAGTGGTTGGTCGGGCAGCAGGGAATCCACGTGATTCCATACTTTAGGGTAGGTCTAGTACATTAATCGACTGGCCACGCTCAACGACACTCCATACCTCTCCTCTCCTCTTCCCATCTCCCCAATCCCACCGCGTCTTGCAGCCCGCAAGGCTCTCGACAAGACTTGGTATTTGGCACACTCAGTGAGCGCAATCCCTTCGTTATATCGGCGCGCTACTAACTACTGTTTCAATTTGTGTTGTTACATCGAAACGCGCTTGTTTTCACGCCCTCACACACACATCTGGACTATTGATGAATAGAACGGTTTTACAACTGGGTACGTACCGTTAGTTTCATAACATCTGCATTCGTATTTGTTAGGGCTGATTTATTGGGCGCCTTTGTGTAGATGAAGTAATGAGAGATAAGAGTACAAATGTACTAAACGTCGGTCAGGAACCGAGGCTGGAACAAAGCTCGGGTGATTCAAAGGCTCACTTGGACCTTGTCCGGGCCTATGATCAGGAAACTAGGTGTGTTCCTGCCAGCTTTTTTTTCGTATTCTCGTTTTTTTCTTTCCTAGCTTCTTCTGTCGACACTGAGCGTGCGTTCCCATGCGGTCGTTTAATGATGAACCATTTACAGTATCAGACGTTGGCTGCTACATTTGGCGCCGAAATGGCGCCGAGATCGTGGTACAAGACTCCATTACTCCCGGATGTTGTGGACGTTGCGCTCCCGCTCACCAACCGCCCGCCAGCGCAAAGCCCCGAGAGCTAGAACATTTATTTTCTGAGTTGTATGCACCATAACCCATGAACTCCGAACAGGCGCAACCACAAGACCACATTAATTAACCTAGCTTCTTCTCAACCGACGCTTAGCCGCGCCTCCTCACAGCACCGGCCACATATTGGCCGCAAGATTACCTAATGGTTGCAAACATTACGAATACAAATGTGTGTATCATCCATGCTAGGCTCTATCTGGATCTGTGTACTTCTGACAGGTAAACACAAGCGCTTACCATGCGCTTCGCACTCTTTTACCACCATTACCACCATTACTACCACCACTACCGCCCCACGTTAAGCCACCTCAGCCTCCACTGCAGTGTGCTTGTCAAACTCGATTTGAACTTCAAGGTTTGCTGATCCTAATACAGGTAAGTAGCTGGACGTTCATTCGCCACATGCTCTACACCCGTCCTTTGTTGACATACCACTTTGAAGGCCGACATGCAACAAGGAGGTCGGTTACGGAACGATACTGCGCCAAGAGCGTTACGCGGAGGGCTGGAGGAGGAAATGTCCGGCCTTGGAGGATGCGACGAGGTGGGCGTGTTTCGTTCGTATCAACGAAAAAAAGTTGACAGCTATTATGTACGACCCAAAGCTTATTGTTGGCATCGTTCGCGATGTACGAGGTGGGAATAGTGTGCGTTGTAACGAGAACAACAACACCGGTAGTGGTGATGTTTCGCCAAATGTTGGCCCAATGTCGCCGCCCTACAGTCAATTCGGCTAATGGTTCAACACTCATCTTCCAGACTCAAAAACAAATCAAAACTCAACCCGGTAAAAAAACCCTGCTAGTGAAGAGAAAAAAGGTGAAGTGCCTCCACACCCAAGCCAGAGTCACCTAGTCACATCTAACTCTGGCCACAGATGCCCCAAGGCTTGATACTTGCCTCGCGTGGTGCAGCAGCCTCAGTCTCGCCATCCAGGCCCGCAAACCCGAAAGGATCGAACAATATCTCTCTTGAAAGCGACACGCCTGCCGTGGGCGAGGTAGATGCCACCGGCGCGCACAACTCACCACCTGCCGCGATCACGGCGTGGGTAACTAAAGAGCCGCACACACTGCCCAGTATCTATTCCCCGACGTCCCAATCGTCCACCATTGCATCGACGGTGTGCGCTAGCACGTTGTGCTCTACCATCTCACCCGCCTCCGATTCCCACTCCATCTCCCGTTGCAGTTCCCGTTCCTCATCCTCAACTCGGTCAGAGCGCTTCGTGGACCAAATGATTAGTCAGGCGGTGGCCGCTGCTCATTTGCCGTAAACAGTCTACGTCATCCGATAATGTACTACAGTAATTTCTTGTTGATACAAACGTCTGTGTCAAAGGTGTGATACTTCAGTTTTGGGAGAACATCTTCATTAGCGCGGCCCAAAGGCTGCTTTTGATCCACTTGAAAACCGGCCATGCAAAGGTCGCGATCGTAGTTTCATTGACCGCAGAGTGATACTCACACAAATACCACGTACAACGTGGAAGTTGATGGGATAAATAGTACTAGAAATTGCAGATGTGTTGTATACAAGGCAAGAATGATTATCCATCGCCGAATATCGCGCGAAACGACACAGGCACTGTACGGTCAAAGTAGCGCGCTGCAGAGACACAACACTCAGATGCCAATACCGGTCAGATATTGTCAAACGGGCTGTGAAAGGAGGGATGGTAACGGGTGAAACATGGTCTGTACTGGAACTGGTTAAAAGACGATGTAATATTGCTAACGTACTATACACTACATTCTACGGAGCCCCAAGTATGCGCACCTTCGGCAAGCTATTCTCGCCTCAACAGGCAGGGATTATTTGAGTCTCTCATTCCTCTCCTTCAATACGGTCGCTTTCCCTACTCTTTTTCGTTTCATCCGTAGCACAGGTCGTTTCCGTGACCATCTTTGATAGACACTACATACCTAGTATAGCACACACATTAGATTACTCGAGGGTTGAGCTAGGTTTTGCCATTTGTCAGTTTCCGCCTCGCGCGCCTTCCCGTTTTCTCTTCTTTTTCACCCTTCCGTACGGTATACCGGACTTCGCCCCAGTTTTGTAAGGGGCTGGGCGTGGGAACAAGCAAGGAGCCAGGGCAACTAAGCCATGGAGAATCTAGCAACGAACATGTCACGGCCATGCAATAGATAAGATGCGCTCACCTTGTTGGTCCAGCAGTCGATAAGATCTGTCCTAACAGGGGTCAAATTAGACTTAAACCGGGAATCCAATCGTCAGGGGGATCGACGCCTAAATTTCAAATCGTCTGTTGATCAGAGGCGTATCTAAGTCGCGCGACTTAGACTTAACGACCACCACGCCGGACCCCTATCCGCCTCTGCCCCCTCCCGCGGCCCAGTTCCCACCATGCAGAGTGCCGAGAAACTCTAGAAATCACTCAAAACTGCTCGAAAAAGTGAGTACGAAGAGAGCACGGGTGTTTGAAACGAAATTAAATGACTATTTTAGGGCAAAAAAATCAATTTCTTGCGTTCTCGATCCGGCCCCAGGCCTCGGGATTTGCGACTGTATTAACTGCTTTGGATTTGGTATAGGATGGCATGCTGCTACCGCAAATGAACATCGACGAGCTAATGGCCAAGATCCTGACACAAGAACCCAACCCACCCCCATCCCCTGTGCCTCTGGACCTCATGATCCAACTTTCTCTCCAATTAACGAAGACTCCAACCGATAATCGAATTAAATGAAGTTAACCATATGGTCGAGTTGACTACTCCGCAAACTTGCGGACGCTCCATGTCTCGGTCCTGGTCTGGCTCTTGTTCTCGGTCTAATTCTGGGTCCCTCTCTTGATCTCGAACTTCTCGCTCTACTACGCCTCTGGATATGCTTCGCCCTCTGATTCCGGCTCCACCGGCTCGTGATCACCTTTCCCCTCATCCCATCACTCGCCAGTCCCTCTCCTGCCTCCGTTTCGTGTCGCGGACAATGCCCCTCGACCCCGAGCTCCCAGTCTGCTACACCCTCAGACAACAAGGCTGATCCGTGCCTAGCTCTTGGGAGCACCGAAGCAGAAGCTCGGTTGTTTCGGGAGCTTCTCGCCCTGGGCCGAGATATTGCCCAGCCACCCCTGCTTCGGTTATGCGCAGGGGCCTACCTGAACGAGAGAGATGGAGGGGATGAAGATGACGGGGGAGGTGATGGTGGTGGTGACGACAAATATGATGAAGATGCTGGGGATGGCGGGGATGGAAGCGCAGACAGTGAGGATGGCGAAGATGGCATGGTCGAACCATAGATTCAGGTTTCCCGGGAGGACGAACATCCCACCCTCTGGAATATTTGTCTCTGGACACAGGCTTTGTATGTGCCTGGGTGGGCAATTGTATTATTACTGATATCAAAACGACCTATAGTCATTATTGGTTAAAAACCACACGGCCGCGGGTGAGTAGCATATTTCACAATTGTCATCTGACTTGCCTGATATCATCTCAGACCAAAATCCCATATGATGACGTCAACGACGGCGATTGAACTGTTGCTCATTGACCACAAGGTATGTTATTTTTCACAGCTCAAACTTTAATCGTTTTAACTTATCCAGTCCATTCAATCCCCTATCTGTTTTTCGATGTTTTACAGAAGCGACGATAAACGAAGAATGTTCCGGCGTGGTTAATCTTTCAGAAACCAAGAAAAATGGAAAGAAAAAAGAACTAAACCGAACCGAACCGAACCGAATCTTAATTGAAATGAAGATAGGCGAGACCAACAAAGGCAAAAGGAGTGGAAAAGATGATACGGTTGGGTATAAGAGTGAAGTTTTCAGGTGCGCACCTAGCTTACACGAAGATTTGTCAGTACCATCTTGGTCTACAATTTTTGATTCACTTGGGATGGAAAAGCAACGGACGCCTCAACCCCCGGCGTTAAACTACATTATATTTTTCGTCTTTTTCTTCAACTTCGTCGCTTTATCCTCCTTCCTCTCTGACACCTTGACCACTTCTGCCGCCTCTGCCTCCATACCGCTCTTCAGTTGTTTCTTACTCCGCCTGGTCGGTGGATCCAGTTCATACTCAGGTTCACGAGCCGCGGGAATGTTCACCGGTTCCGGCCTAGACTGTGGCTCGGTCTCGAGCTGGGGGTTTTGTTTGGGATAGGAAAAAGCACTGTCAGGGGAACCGGATTGGGGGTAGCGCACGAGCTGGAATGGGAGTTGAAGCAAGGACGGGGGTTGGGGCTGGAGCTTGAGCGGAGACTGGTCGAGGACGAGCAGGAAACGCTGCGGGAGCAGGAGGAGAAATTGTCTCCTGATCCTCTGGGTCCCCGATGATGCGATCGTGGGGGTTAGGTTTGTTCCGATGGAGGAGCCAGACAACTCCAGCACCTAGCCACAGGACTTCACTCCGGTTCTGCCAAAGGGCGACCCGGCGGGAAAGGTTTAGGTCGGGCCGCGGCCAGGCCAAGGTCAGACTTTGTCCGAGCGTCGGGCGCGAGCGAAGGTCAGGTAGTGGCGAGGGTCGGCGAACTAAGCCTGACCTGTGTTTTTAATCGGCAGCCACTACCTTTCCTGGTGGCGACCCTAGATCCATTTAGCCATTTACGGGTATAGAAAAATCATGTATTTTATATCATTTACATATGCCACTAAATTCGTACATAACCATTATTTGTAAGCCTTCGCTGCCGCGTCCAGTCGCGACTGCTCTACTCTTGGCAACGCGCTGGAACGCATCGTTTGTTTCCGGCCTACTCGAGCGGTCTGTGTGCTGGAAAGCGTTGGTTGGCGGGAATTTTCAATCCGCAACTCACCTTCTCCCCCCCCTCCTCCGCTCTTCCATCGCCTACGATGCCCTCCAAAGGCTAGTCTCCGACTAAAAAGCAGAAGCGCCACCCGCCCAAGCCCCCAGCTTGAGCTCGCACTCAATCTCTTTCGCGCATATCTAGTTCACGCACTCCTCGACCACGAGAAATGGTCAGTACGACGTATGCGCATACATTGTGTTCTTACCTTTGTTCTAGTCGTTTGTGCTGCCAGCCTTTACCTAACTCTGACAGAAAACCGTCCGCAAATGATTCAGTCCAAACATTACCGGATCGCGCAGTGTTCGGGTGCCTGCGCCGAAGCTCCAGGCTGGTAAGTACAATTGTCGTTTAAGGTGTTGTCACTTACAGGTTAGTTTGTAGCCGCGCCACCGATGAATCTTGAACACCCCAGCTCCAACAAGAGCATGGATGTGCATAGTAAGTCAGGAACTCCAAATTTGGTGATATTGATTGCTTACCATTTAACTAGGGTCCGATGTCGAGATGAATCGCTCCGCGAAGAGCGAGTCGGACGTCAATATGAAAGGGTCAGATGATAGTAGCTCGAAGGATGGGAGTGAGTTGGAGGGCGGGTTAGAGAAGGATGGAAAGGAGTTGGATGGCTCGGATGGAGGGTCGGATGAGGAGTCGGATGAGTTAGTCGAGCCGGCGCCGAGCTCAAGCCCTCCTCGTAAGAAGCTCGGTCAGTGATTAGATTAATCGTCAGTGGTATATACTCACCTCCCAGGTTAGCCCATCTCTCCATCAAGTCCGAGACCAATTTGGCGCGCGAGATAGCTTTCCTTTGCTCCCAGTATGCGAAAGGCCAGGTGCGTGACATCAAGCCGAAGCCGACGCGCCCGAGCGTGAAGCCGTCGGCGACGAAAAAACGGGCTGTCTAGTCGAGGAGTTTGAGGCCAATGACCCTGGGGGAGATGATGAGTCCGAGTGGGAGGTAATGAATAGATATAAGAAGACAACTGTTTCAGTAAGTCACTAATTTTTTTTGAGTCGTCCGCTTACCTTTTTGTAGAGCCGCATTCGCAGAATCTTCCTCAATGTCCGGCGTTGGACAGGTCCAAGACGTTCAGATTTTTGAACCCGAGTACGACAACAACAGAAGGCCCGTTTACTGGAACAATAATATTCTACAGCCCCATCTCGACCTCTCATTTGAAGGGAACAGAAAAGTGAGGAAAGACAACTTACTAGACAGTGTGATGGGCCCCTCGGGTATGTAAGAGGACGATGCCGACATATTGGAGATCGTCTCTCGTAAGACTTTTTGGAACGCCTTGATGGGGGGCGCGTTTTTGTCTATGGTGGCGTCGTGGAAGTGGACTCGTGGAGGAAAGGGAGAGGAGCGGCGAGAAGATCCGGTTGCAAGGGAGTTATAAGTTTTTTCCCTAGCGTGAGATTGATTAATAACTTATCTTTTTAGGAATCCGGCCGGCGTATGGAGGCAAATGCCTTGACCGGGCTCTCAACGGAGCACTTTGGGTTTCTTGCCGACCCCGGTTTCCAGAGTCGCAGTATTCCGACTCCGAGGATGGCACACGTTGCGTGATCAGCGAGCCAAAGCTCCTGGCGCCGAAAGTAAGTAGCAATGTACGCGTTAGATGGATGAAATACTTACCGGCTTTTATGCTCAACAACTCCTCGCTGCACTCGATGTGGCATATGAGACGCATAAGTGTCGTGCCAGTAATAGGGTACTTACTCGGATTGAATACTTCAAGTCAGACAAGCGCGTTAGAGTGAGACCCAGAACGAAACACAGACAAAAACTCAGGCAGAAAACCAGAGCCAGAAGAATCAGAACGAGAACCGAAGAGAGGGCTACTTGCTGCGCCAGGAGCAGGAAATGCCTCGAAATCTTCGCTAGAAACAAGATTAGAATCAGGCTCGAGAGCCGAAGGACCAGACTGGGCGGACTAATGAGAGAGGAGACTGTCGTCTATGCTTGTCAACTGTTGCTACAGGGCGTTTGCTATGTTTTCCGTAGCAGTTCGTGCAATCACATGTCCGTTTAACCCTAAGTATCGGCGTATCCCCTTCTTTTCCTGTATAATAATTAGTATAGGTATTCGTGAAAATTAAACGAGCTCATCCGCAAACACGTTGAGCTCGTTGACGATCTTTACCGAGGACTTCAGCGCCGAGCATAGTGTGTGGGAGGGAGTTGTAGAAACGGGAGTGGTAGTGGAATACGCCAAGTCGCGGCGCGGTGGTGGGAAACTCTAAGTCGCGCCAGACTTAGACCCGTTGTTCGATTGACGGGGCTGGCGATCGGACCCTGACGATCATATCACTATCCTAAGCCTGACCTAGATTTGGATCATTTTTATTTCCTCAACGACTATCGTACATCCACCAATGCCTGACCTTAGTCTGACCTCGGTCCGACCTAAATCTTTCCCGCCGGGTCGCCCTTTGGCAGAACCGGGGTGAAGTCCTGTGTAGTGTATCACAGTGGCGCGGCTGTCAATATGCAGACGCGATGCACGTTGCTCATTGGGGTAATCCTTCCCTGTTGGCTACTAACCATCATGCTAGATACTTCATATAGCCCTGTGTTCTTGAGTTTTGGGACCAGTACGTTGACGGCACGATACCTAAACTTGGTAAATTGCTAATTACTGCGCTTGTCAAAAGTTCGTGCGGGTCAGGGTTTTTACACCAAATAAATAGCGCAAACCGGTATTTCGCTCATTACGCAGCGTAGAGGGCACCTAAATTCCTACAAAGTATATAATTAGATGCGCACAGTCTGGGCGAACATTCCAGTGTGCGCAGCTTTAATTTAGAGGGACATTTGAGCGATTACGTACCTAGGTGAGTAAATGCGCTTGATCTGGGCGAAAAAAAATCGTATTTAGATTCTGTAAAAGCGATCGCGTAGAGCGGATGCTGATCTATCTCTCTACGAAGTTTGAGGAAAATAACTTACGCCGTACAAGAGATACGGCGTGTCGACTGATGGCTGCCTGAGTTCAGGGCCAGACTCGAATAGAAACCCATGGACTGCTGGCTCAAATGCTTTTCGTGACACAGATTTGAAGTAAAGAGCGTCATTTTCATTACGTTTGGAGGTAAATACAACTGGTATACAAGTATATAAACGCTATGTGTTCCCTCAATGGTAGACATCCTTCCCACCCTCCCACCCCTCCCCCAGTCTATAGCCAATGCCCGTATATCGTATATCAAACAATATTCGATGGACTATCGTGCGGCTCTCTGGTCTTAGCGTTCCAACCCGGCTCACGGCGGCGGTGGTTGACGTGTGCGAGCGCTCTGTTCAATATGTCAATAGATTGTTCAGGACAACCGGAAGCGTTGACCCACCTCCGGGGATATTACCAATGGGCCGGCCTCGGATCTATGGGAACAATGCTGTAGAAGTGAGTTTGTGATTATTCGACAGAAATGTTTAGCTTACGCCGTGTCTTGAAGTATCTGCTTCAACAAATCACCTGAGAGCCCGATATGTATCTTGACGAGATGGAGGCAGATCTTGCTGACTCGTTTGGAGTGGGTAGTTCAGTCCGCACAGTTTCTCGAACACTGACTCGTTCTGGCGTCACCCGGAAAAAGGTATGCAGAGTATTAGCTAAGTTTGCGATCTGGTTTGACTTACAGGGCTGTATTAGCTTGATTGACGGGCAACAGAGCGTTGCGAGTTCAAAAGACTGGAATACCGCCAACAATACCATGAAATTTGCTTAGACCCGAGTTACGCCGTGTTTGTTGATGAGAGTGCAGTTGATCGGCGGACAACATACCGCAACTTTGGGTACGCACTATCTGGTAATCGAGCTTCCCGGAAAGCATTCCGAGTGCGAGGGAAACGGTAAGCGTGCATCTTATCAACAAGAGGATAAAACTCTCACATTCTTGAGTAGATACTCGTTGCTGCCTGCTATAGCCAACGATGGAATCCTCACACTACAGGTTATCCCCGGTTCGGTTACTGCGGAACTTTTCCACGACTTTGTTGAACAATGTCTGTCGCACATGCAGCCGTATCCTGGACCGAAATCTGTTATCATAATGGACAATTGCATCATCCATAAGAACCAGGCGACGTTGGATATGATTATTGAACGGTACGAGTTCATAGCAGCTGTGTTGATTGGTGAGATGACAAGAGATTTAGCGGAATGAGGTACATTTTTCTCCCTCCTTACTCACCAGACTTCAACCTAATCGAACTCGCTTTCTCAGCCATCAAATCTCGAGTGCGTCGCAGTGGTGATCTGGTTCGGCTGGCGATGACGACGACAGAGGCAAACCAGGACAACGAAACCATCGCCACCTTGTATGGCCATGTTTATGCCACAACCTCCGAGCAAGCTCGAGGCTGGTTTGCAGCTTGTCAGTATTATTAGCATAACTGTAGATTAGCAAGAGTATATACATAAGTGTAGATACATGTGGGCATATGGCCAAAGTCAACCCCACACAATGGTTCATCACTACGACTGATTCAGTAACATCATTACAAGTCAGGCAGCCATCAGTCGACACGCCGTATCTCTTGTACGGCGTAAGTTATTTTCCTCAAACTTCGTAGAGAGATAGATCAGCATCCGCTCTACGCGATCGCTTTTACAGAATCTAAATACGATTTTTTTTCGCCCAGATCAAGCGCATTTACTCACCTAGGTACGTAATCGCTCAAATGTCCCTCTAAATTAAAGCTGCGCACACTGGAATGTTCGCCCAGACTGTGCGCATCTAATTATATACTTTGTAGGAATTTAGGTGCCCTCTACGCTGCGTAATGAGCGAAATACCGGTTTGCGCTATTTATTTGGTGTAAAAACCCTGACCCGCACGAACTTTTGACAAGCGCAGTAACAGACTTTTTCTTCCCAGCCTTGAGCCCAACGTTGAACGCGAACAGTTCAATGACTTATAAGGCAATGAGTGCCCTATTTTATTGAATAAAACCGCACCCACTTCATCCGCATGTTAAGCAGGCGCTGGCACAACGCAGAAAGACTTGTCGCCCGGACCTGAATATTGGGTGGCAAAACAGAGAAAGGGATCGAAAGAGTTGCTGGATCTCAAATATATAATTACCAAAAGTTTTACTTTGCCTAACACAGCGTAACATCTCCCTCTTCCAATGCGCGTCAACTCGCTAAACGAGTCTCCGAGTCCGCCCAATCTCTCATAATCAAGTGTTACACTACCCTATCTTTTCCTTCCGTCGTCTCTGCATCCTGAACGCCCCACACCACAGCCTTGATCGCTGGTCCGTGTTCAGATACGAGTCGTACGGTGCCGGGCTTATGGTCAACCCGGACCCAAGGGAACGTGTATTGAATCGTTGTCAGAGCCTTGAGATCGTTACTGAGATACGAGGTGATGACCGGGTTGGGGAGCGAGGGCGTCAAAACTGAGCGCCTCGAATGTTGAGGGTTTAGCGTCGTCTGGAGAGGAGGCGCACATGGCAGGTTCAGTAGTCAAGTCGATCATAGATTTGAACTCCGAGTGGTCAGGTGAACGGTTTTTGACGTGTGCTCGTACTATGCCAATAAGAGCATCAGGCACGGCGGCTCGTTGGGGGTGGAACAACAGATATGCATTCCCGTTCTAGACAATCAATTATTGGGGGCGAGTCTGGAAAAAAATATAAGTACGGCAGAGTCATCGGCAGATAACCTGGTAACGTAGCTGTCACCCAGGCGGCACTATTCTCCATTCGAGGAGTCTTCACATATAGCCAATAATATCCGCCGCCTAGCCCATGCATATAATTACTAACCTCGAGCAGGTGATACATATACTCTCCTTCATTCGTCGCCTCTCCCTCTACCCCATCCATCCACCCTCGTCGCCAAGGTCCAAGCTCACAGTCGGGAGTTCCACAAGTATGTCGATCTTGTCCCGCACCGCACGCGCGTTTGAGAATCGTTTGAGACGTATGACTGAGATACCCGGTACCAACCAGAGCTCGAGCTGCCCGGTCGCTTTCCAATGCTCCCTGAGCCTCGGGTGGTCATAAGAATTGCTCTCGCCTATTAGTTGCTCTTTGTCGGTCAGCTGTTTCAGGCAATTCTCGATACCGAATGCCTGCCGACCCGAACACGACTTGATCTGCGCAGCTCGGAGCACCCCAATCTCTCGGTGGATATACGAGTCTCACCGATTGAGCCAGCTATCCTCGGCGGGGAAGAAGCGACTGTGCATAGCCCCGGACTACACCCCGGATTCGTTAAGGGCAAGACGGGAAGAAAAGGGGATGAATATATGTAGAATAGCATCAGCCAGCAAAATGATGTATTTATACATATCTTCTCGGATAGTAATAAGCGAGGAGCTGGCGCCGGAAGTCGGGGCGTGTTTCTACATTGTCGGGGTCGTTTGGTTCCTTGGAGCACCCTGTATAACCATTTCCGGGTCATGTACGGTGCATTTTGATTATCAATCGTCTATTTATGGATACATTCATTTACGTCGATCCTTCGACGCCTACATGCGCCAGTCTAAGTGACCTACCGCGTTGTTTGGAACTGTAGGCCTCAAGGTGAGCTCGCGTTTCTCACATATATCCCGCGTACTCACCTCCTTCTGCCTTCCACTACTCCACCTTTCCCCGCTCACCATGTCTGATACGCAGCCTCCGAAAAAGAAACAGAAAATCGCCCCTCCTTGTCCTCCTCGGGCTTCCGCTTGGGTAATCGCTACCTCGCGCGTTGACCATGCGCGCTCACAGCGCGTTCCGAACGTCACGTCGGGCATTGTCGTTCCGTCTAACCAAGGTAGGTGTCAGTGTATGCGCTTTTTCTTTTGATATCTTACACTTTTGACAGTCGTTCGGGCGTCCTCGGCGTATCCTACGCCTGCGCAAACGGTTCGGAAAACAGCCAGCGAGTCGAGCGCGATGGATTCGGGTGCAAAGCCGGCACTTCCTGCTCCGAACTTTGAAGCTGGTAAGTTAATTGTTATTTTTAACTAACAGAGAGGTACTTATCCAGTTCTAGCTGTGCCGCAACCCCGTTCACAAGAGATAGTCATTGGATCTAGCGATGACGAGGATGACGCGGAGGAAGGCCAGTAACAGGACACGAATTATATGAATAAGAGCTTACTTCAGTCTTAGAGAGCGAAGAGGAAAAAGCGGCGGGAGATGCGTCGAGTGGCGAGTGCGAGAACAGTGGGGACAGCGAGGATTGCGAACAAGTTCGTAAGGGCCATGAGGGCGAGGATGATGAGATAGAGCTCGTGATCCACGGTGAGTTAACATAACGCAGACAAATCATAAATAACTTACGCCATGTATTAGTTCTGGCGCATCTCAAGACGCAGGCCGAAATTGATGAATACGCGGCCGAAGTTCAAGCCGAATACTCTAAGACTGGGAAGTTGCCGTCCAAACCAAAGAAACAGGCGTCGGCGCCACCCAAACCCATTGTTTCTCAGCCCTCGCCCGGTCGTTCGTCGAAGGGAAAGGCGAGGGAAGTGTTGAAGGTCGAGGAGAAGGTGAAGGTGGAGGAAGATGTGAAGATGAAGGAAAGCGTGAAGGTCGAGAGGTGAAGGTTAAGTTGGAGCGGACCGTGATGACCGACGCGCAGAAGAATATAGTGCGCGTAAGTGTTTTTCGTTTCAAAACCTAGCATTTACTTGCCTTAACCTGGAAGTCCCACTCGCTCAAGAGTTTCCTGAGCATGTGTGGCCTCAAGCACGCGCATGAGGGGGGGCGTCTTGTCCCCCAATATGACGAGGTCACTGGTGACCCGAAGTACAAAACTGACAAGATTCTCGTCCCGCGTTTCGACCGCAGTTTTGAGGAGATTTTTGATAACGGATGGAACGACCGGTTTTACCAAGTCATTAGACATCCTTCACGCATCAAAGCGAACAAGGCGTTCTTATCTAGCGTTCCCCTCAAAGAATTCCGTGCGGCTCTGGAAACGGGCGGGTTTGCGACAATGCAAGATGCGTGGAGACGGAATAAGGAGGGAAAAGGCGAGCAGGCGAGAGTTAGGAAGAATCAGATTTCGCGCCACGCGGTCCGGAAGAATACCGTGAATATTTATTTTATTTATTTTATGTTCACAACTCACCTTGTAACAGAAGGCCGAACGCTGCGGCAAGGCCCTTGATGAGTCCTAGCTCGACCGTGCATCAGGTGGGGAGGCAGGTTATTGATGACAATGTGAATGCCGTTGACCGAGTAACTACCGCCCTTTGAGAACTTATTCCGAAAAGCCCGAAGTCTAAGTGTATGCTGGATTAGCCTAAAATTGAGGCGTTGATTAACGACTCACCCATCCATGTTCAAACTTAAGCTTAGACCGAGGCGCATCCACGTCAGAGAAAGAGGCCCCTCGCCTGTTGCCTCTTCCACAAGTTCCTGGCCACCGAGCAGCCGGCATAATCCCGTCGCCTCGGTCCTCCATTTACAGCCTTCGCTTATTGTACCAAAAGGCCGGTCAGGCCCCATCGCGTCGAACCAATCTTGAGCTGCGAGCGGCGGGATGTTTCCATTGTCAAGCCTGTCGGCATCAACGGGCTTGTCATCCGGTATTCGCCAAGGCTGCATCGAGTCTGGTACGCCAGAACGAGATGAGAGGCAGCTGAGAGCATGGGGAAGCGAATCGTATGGAATTTGTTTTGTTGGCGTTTGTTTTCGAGTGCCATCCGCCAAGGTTTTCTCAGTATACAGAACCCCAGAGCAACAAAGATCGGCAACATGTCGAATGCAACGAGGATTTGGGAGCGCAGCGATCTGCTCCAAGGCGCACCGTTTACTGTAGCCTTCGATCGGGCAGGCACCAAATACCATGATAGACTCAGAAAAGTCCATATCGATTGGTCGTTCGAGAGCGTGCAGGGTAAGCGCCATATTTTTGATCTGGGCAATGAGCTCGGGAGGGAAAGCTCCGTATTGCGCGGTTGCGCGTAGAGCGAGTTGATGTGACTTCAGAGTCGCCTGGATCGTATCGTGGGTTGCTTGCCCAAACGCGTACAGTGCCCACGTCTGAAGATAAATGCTCCGGAGCATGGGGTGTTCGTCTCCCGCCATGGCGGGGCTGTCCTAATTGTTTGGTGCGCCTTCGTCCTCGGGAGGAACCTTGATTCGCGGGCCAGCCTCGCCATCTTCATCGTCTTTGTCGCCTCCGCCTCCATCCCCGCCATCCCCACCGTCTTCATCACGTTCACTACCTCTACCATCCTTATCGTCCCCATCCCCTCCATCCCCTCCATCGATGTCGGCTCCCCCGCGTAACCTGAGCGGGGTTGGCTGGACAATATCTTGGTCCGCTTCCCGAACAGCCGAGCGTCAACTTCAGCGTCCCCGGGAGCTAGATATGGATCGCCCTCGTTATCCGAAGGCGCAATCGATCGGGAGCGCGAGGTCGAGAGGGATCGTCTAGGACGCAGACGGGGGGCAGGAGAGAGGACTGTCAAGTTCTGGGGTGAGAGGAAAGCCGGCCACGAGCCGGTAGAGCCGGGATCAGACCATGAAACATACCCAGATCCAGAGTGAGACCAGTTACGAGTGGGAGACCGAGATAGACCGAGATCTGGATTTAGAGAGGAGCTGTATTCTAGAGCTCCCGCAAGTGTATGAGATCTGGAGGGACCGGGGCCGGGGATGAGGATGGAGATGGGGATGAGGATGGGGATGGGGATGGCAGTGGGTTGGGGGTGCGGGTCAGGATGTTGGCCATGTAGTCGTCAATGCTTAGTCACAGTCTAAGTGTGCCATTCGAGACCAGATCCAAAGCACTAGTTACAGTCGCGGATTTGAGAATTTAGAGCTGGGTCAAGAACGCGAGAAAGCGACTTATTGCTCTAAAATGATCATTTAATTTGGCCCCAAAACGCGCAAACTTTATTCTTACATACGTTGCGACGTATTTTGGAGCTCTCCAGTACTCCACATCGCGGGAAGGGGGCGTGGGAGGGGAAAGAGGCGGAAGGGGGCTCGGGGCGGTGGTGGTTAAGTCTAAGTGGCGTGACTAAGACACGTCTCCGATCAACAGATGATTGGAAAATCCACCGCCACCGTCCTGGTGATCGAATTCCTTCTTTAGGTCTCATCTGACCCTCGTCAAATCAGATTTTATTGATGGCTAAGCCAAGAACGCAAACACATCTTATCTATTGGGCATTTTATACATGTTTATCGCTCTCCTCTCCCTGGCTTTGCCCTGGCTCCTCGCTCGTTCCCTCGTCCAGCCCATTACAAAACCGGGGTGAAGTCCGGTGATTCGAGGGAAGTGAGCCATGCTATTACGGTGAGTATTTGCCTGTGAAAAATACATTAGTAGCTCACCCTCCCCCAGACCGATGCGGCAATCGTATTACTATGGATGAAACTGTCGCCGTGGCTCAGAAGAGGAGCCACTATCTGGATGCCAGGGCTAGCAAGCGCACGAATACCCAGGAGGTCGAAGTTTCCAAAAAGCGTCAGATTATTGATGCTGAAAGCGACCAAGAGCACCAGATCCGAGAGCCAAAAAAGCCAAAACGCCAGCGACGTGTTGAGAGCGATGACGAATTGGAAATTTTGGAAGGAGAGGGCGCCAAGAAGCTCGGAGGAGAGGTCAAGGGAAGGCGATTTGCGGAAGATAGAGTCGAGGGAGGGGGGTCAAGGGAGAGGAAGCGGGTGTCAAGCCGGAAAGGAAGGATGCGGGAAAGGTGGAAAATTGCCAATTTGGATCCCGTGAACAAGGCAGCGCTAGATGTAAGTTACGAATAATGATTCAATAAAATGAAACCAACCGTTCCATAGAAAACAAATCGCGACACATTCCAGGAGCTGTGTGGATACGCCAATGCATATGACGCAGAGCCACAGAAGGTTGATGATGACGGGGAGCCGATATATTGGACGCGCGTGGGACCAAATGAACTTGCGACGCCGGCCTGGAATCTCACGCCTGACCTTAACTAGGAGAAATGGAGTGTGGAGTACCTACGCATCTTTCAAAAAAGATCCAGATCGAGCTCGCGACGAAATATCTTGGATGATTTGGCCGAGGATACTATATTCGAACACTTCAAGTCAGTCACCTGGCCTCAACACAAGAAGTATGCCATGCAAAAGGAGCGCGGAACGTTTACAAACAACGTTGAAAAACACAAAAAATAGAGTCTAACGAATACAAGAACCAACACTGTAAGTGTACATCGTTTTCTTGAGCGCATACAACTTGCTTTTTCATCGTAGCTGTTGACTAAACGGATAGCCGCTCGCGAGGGAACATGCATTGCGGAGAAGAAATTTGACTGCATATTTGTCAAGGCCGCGCAGTCCCCGCAACACATTGACCCAAACGATAAGAGACATGTTATCCGAATCGAGCCAGAATGGACTTCTGATATAGTAAGCCCACAATCATACGGCTGTACTTTTATGAATTTGCTTATCTATTTGGTAGGTTGACGATGTAAAGGGTGGGCTGGATCAATTGAGCAAGCTCAGTAGGAAGGACGCGACGACAGTTGAATATTTCAAGTACGACATACTAATTGAAATAACAGGCGCCGGTAAACGATATGCTCGCTGGATGATCAGTGACAACTACATCGACGCTCGCCCAGACGAATGGGAAAAGAAGAAATTTATGTTCAACCTTAAAGCAACAAATGCCCCAGATATCAACAAATTGATCGAGTCAGTTGATAAAGTCGAACGAAATTACCTTGACGAGCCACCTGAATTGCTCAAGCAGCAACTTGAAACTTGCTCTGGTGCTCTCGCTCGGTCGGTCTTACCCCCGGCTCCAACTGATGATCAATCTGCTACTCTACCTGCGGCCTCGTCCGAGCCACCAGGTCCCCTCCCGGCCTCTCAGCTCTTTCACCTGGCCGAATTGTCAAGCCAGCGCTTACGTCCAGCTCGAACAGAGCCTCAAATTGGTAAGTTAGATTTGATGTTTCGAGAAAATGAAGCTCACCAGACTTAGACCCTCAGTAGCTTGGTTACACCGGTGCAGAGTCAGTGGATGCCAATCCCCCGATTCACTCTGAACGTCCTACCCACCAGCCGGGCGACGTCACTGGCTTCACAGCTGACGGCCGTCCACTCTATGCCCTCGCTGGAGGTTCACGGTACCCGGACATGCCCAGCCCCCCAGTTGGGCCATCGGTCGATACCACTAGTACCCAGGAGTCGGATTTGGGTAGTCTGAAGCGCAAGAAACGAAGCAATAGACAAGCAGGAAAGAGCGGAGGGGTGGCAGCAAAACAAAAGGAGGGTGGGGCAGTGGGGAATATGGCTAAAGATGGGCGGTTGATCGTGAAGTTGCCAGCGCGCACCACTCGTAACGCGGCCAAGAAGTGATGGCGCCATAGGTATCGTCGTATTCTTTCATGTATCAGTTCTGCTAGTCTTATCTACCGATTGTTGCTCACCACTCTGTAAACCGCTGCCAAAATGCTCCGCCATCTGTTAACAACGCACCGCCTTGTCTTTTGGAACCATGTGTGTACGATTGATTTTTTTTAAAAATACGTTTTGTAGTCTGAAAGACGATACTGAGTGCAATAAATATCAGGAAAGCAATGACTTGCCAATTTTATTCGTCTTCCTCGAATTCCGGGTCAACCTAGGGACGTTAGATATCTAGTTGATCAGCCATGATAACGAGAAAGGTTAGACTTACTGGTTTTACTGCAAACGTCATCCAGTAATGGCCGTAGCTCATCACAATGTCGCCCAGAGCAAACAATCCACTAAACGACGTAAGGCTCACAATTTCGGGCTCATTGTACACGTTGTACGCCCAATGTTGGATTTCAAGTCGGCGCGCACTAAGGCAGAAGAAAAATAAAAGTAAAGCTTAGAAAAAGAATGGGAAACTTACACTCGCATCCATGGAAAATCCGGCTCATGCCCATGCTCCACAAACTGCTGGATAACGGCACAGCAGACAATACGTGGGTTATCCTCGTCTATATCAAAAGAACACTGGTATATCCTCTTGATAAGGGCGGGGACCATTTCGCCGATATATCCATAGCGCGAGGTATATCCACGCATTTGGAAGTCATTACCGAAACGGATCCCAGCGTGGCGAACATAAGGAAAGCAACGGGTAGACCCTTTTGCCTCCAAACAAACACCACGAGGAGGCGGTATGCCCCGGCTGTAGACTGGTCTACCGAGCTCTTGACTACAGAACTCGATGATCATGTCCCAGTAGGGGCTACTTATCTAATATTAGCGTAGCTTATGCGACTCAGAATTCTCAAATTATTTCGTCGATATATGTTACAGAATCTTCAAAGACTTTTGACGGCTCGCGTTTACGGCGCTCGACGAATGCGGGTCGCGGTTATTTGCAAGCTGCGTCCAGTTTTGCTTTCGCGGCGTCACGTCTCGCTTGGAGCAGCTCTACCCGCCGGAATAGCTCCGCACCTTCGATATGCAGCTTGTTTTTTTTCTCCCTATGAGTACGTGAGCATCCGGCACATAAAAAAGGAGGAGCGTACTCACTGTTGGAGATCTGCAAGATGTTGGATATGGCTGAGCCC
This sequence comes from Ceratobasidium sp. 395, assembly GCA_019616345.1. Taxonomy (NCBI): domain Eukaryota; kingdom Fungi; phylum Basidiomycota; class Agaricomycetes; order Cantharellales; family Ceratobasidiaceae; genus Ceratobasidium; species Ceratobasidium sp. 395. Next base: position 23,124 of record WSTH01000055.1, on the reverse strand, counting down.
TGGGGACGGGGGCGGATGGGTGCCGTGGAGATGAATCCTTAAGAGACCGTCCATTTCAATGCGCCTCCCACATTTACATAGGACGGGAGAAGGTCTGGTCTCTGTTCGGAGAGATGCTGCGCGCAGGCGACGACATGACTCCGTCCACTGAATCACCAGCCCTACGCAGAATTTGCATATTACGTGCTCTAAACATGTACGTCATCAGGGATCAATCGCAGGATTGGTGGACGGAAGACTTACCGCAACTCGTGAGCCAAGTGTTTTGCTCCGCGTCCGTGAGCTCGGGGCGGTTAGCCGTATCGATTACCTGGGGGCAGCCCGCACACTGTAACGCGGAGAGTGCGACTGCGTCTGACATTTTTCGGTCGAGGTGGCGGGATAAAGAACGAAAAGACCCCACAAGCAGAAGAAGGCTTTGGCTCCGTGTCACGTGGACAGGGTCCGATCAATCAATATAATAAGTTCATTCAGCCTTGGGGCGGTTTAATCCTCCCCTCAATATGGCTCCTCGCTCGCGCAATCCCAATAATCTCCGCGCTTCAGCTAGGGGCCGTATCAGCGCTGGCGCTGCTTCTGCGCCGCGCCGATTCGTCTATATCGACGCTCCGGAGGACCCCGCTGCAAGGGATATGATCGACGTCGATGCACTCCCCGATGAAACCGGCCTCAACGCACCCGCCAATGTAATCAACGTCGACGCTGTAACCGATGATGCTCAGCTCTCGGCCAGCAGCCGAGAATTCGCGGCCTTCTCGGGCCCCGCCCCGCCAATATCACAGTACCGCGATGTTTCGAATGTCGAAGAGCTCGTGAACTCGACGTTCGAGTGTGGTATCTGCCAAGGCCAACAACTCGACTTGGAGGCTAGGGTCCTCTCTTGCGGTAGGTAACATGTTTATCTAATTGTCTATGATTTGCTAATCTCTTCGTTTGCTAAAGGTCACATCTTTTGCGTAACCGACGTGGACGCTTGGGTCCGCACCTATGCCGCTGCATTCGAAGATCCTCCGATCAAATGCCCCTACAAGTGTTCCGTGACGTTAAAGTCTGAACTTCGCCGTCTGGAGACCTCAGCCATCCAGCTGTTGTCCCAATCTGACCGTGTGGATTTGGCGAAAGCGAAACTGGCAAAGCTCACGTAAGTGCGACTGCTTCCTTACCTCGAATCATCTGACCCGAAGCTTTCTTAAGGGCGGAGAATTTGGTCCTAGAGACCACTGTTCAGGCTCTGAGACGCCAAGTTGAGCAGCAGGAAGTTTACGTCGAGGAGCTCGAGCGCGCGTGTCAGTGTCTGGCACCCACCGAGCTGTTCGAAAGGATGAGGATCGAGTAACGTCTCTCCTTGATTTTCCGATGAGCCACTGTTCCGTATGTAATTTGTATATTGATCTTATTTTTTGTGAATACAATTGAATGATTCCCTTGTCGAATAAAGGATGAGACGAGCGAAACGATAACAGCAAAGATCTGCGGGCTCGACCAGTACATCCTGTCCGGTCATTATCGCTCAAATCGCCAACTCGTTCGACGCACTACTTCACCACCTGTATCGGGCGACGGCTCCCCACCGCATCCGCTTCTGGACCTGTCGACGGGGGATACCTCCTGAGGTTTGGCGACGGAGATTCGTCCCTTTCATACGCCTCTCTGATGGAAAGGGAAGGGGGCGCATCGGCGTGGGCTGAGGAATACATGTCGATCTTTGAGCTGGACAAGACTGCGCTGGAGGGATTCACGAGGTCGAAAGCACAGAAGGCGAGGGACACAGAAATAGGGGGCAAATTGATTAAAGCAGCTGAGTACCATTGTTTTCTTGGAGTTTTAATCGACGAAGAACTACGTGGAAAGAGCAGAGGGCGCGGGTTCTGCAGAAAGGGGCGAAGTGGGTCAACCTCCTGAGGAGGTTTAGCAAAATGCACCACGGGCTTGAACCCGGGGCAGCGCGACGACTTCACCAGACCGTTCTCCTTCCGAGAGTGACATACGCAGCTGACGTTTGGTGAGAATATGTTCGTAGAGCGGGCAAAGACAGAGAGGGAGAAAACGAGCAAGGAAAAGTGAGTCTGCGCTCCGTCCTTAAGTGACTGCGCGTTTACCCACTTTTTTGTTGTATTTCTGGGCTACCAAACATTTTTTCGACGTTGAAGCACGAGATATTGGTGAGTCGCGGCCGACTTAGAGGAATAATCAACATTTTGTGCATCTACTGACTATAAACGAAATGATAGAACTTATTCTAATTACATCATAGAGCCGGATATGGAAGGATATCCTGAGATAGGCCCAGGATGGATATAGGACATCAAGGGATAGTGTGGGATTCCAAAAATCCCAAGCCCGTCCCGCCCCGTCCCTCGGTCTTGATCCCAGACGCGTCCTTACGATATCTTGCCCCATCCCGCCCTGTCCCATGACATCCCGTCCTATCCCGCCGGGACAGCGCCGGGAAAAAACGAGTGAACTGTGGTGCTGTCTCCATCGTCCTCGTACTTGTCAGTTGACCCATCTCTGTCTGAGAACGTATGCTTAATTCATTTAATTTGCAATCCGATACTAAGCTACGTATTTCATTTACGTTCTCTCTCCGTCTTGCCTATGACGAATCTGAGATGAAGTCCGGTGTATGTAGTGGGGGTCGGCAACCGCCCAGTACACGTAAGCAAAAAGTGTCCGAGCGGGCTGGCCTCTTCAATTGGCAATATGGTGCGATTGAGTGCCTATTCGTGCACTGCATGTTTTATCGCCCGCAACAGCATGTAACAATTCAAGAAGTCGTTGTAAACTCATCATAAAGTCGTAGGAGGACGTTGGACTTCCTCGATTTTACTTACACACTGTAGTTCGCGAGTTAGCTTTTGTTTCTCAGCGTTAAACAAATGAAAAAAATAAAGAGCAAGTGGAACGTCCTCTAGTATTGAGTCCCAGCACATATTGCAGCTTACACGGCGTTTTTTGAAGCTGATGCGCTGGAAAACAATACACGAGTTTTCGAAGGTGCATGTGTTTTCTAGCATGGTCGACGCTTATATAAGCCAGTGGCTATCAGTCATCCTCGCTCGCCCCTCGCTTTCATCTGAATCTTACCGCACTACCACAACACCATGGCCCAGTATATTTATCATCGCCGAAAGGGCCTGAAATCATCTCGTCAAAAGGCACAGATTCGTGCGCTCGGGCAATGTCCGCGTCAGTTGAACGCTATCGAACCGCCCGTTGATACAACAGCCCCGAAAACAAGCGGCGTCAATCGAGTGAACTCAACACATTCTACTGGGATAGCATGTACCAAGCGTGTATCTACATCATCTAACAAGAATGTTAAAACACTTGACGTTGTAAAACGGCTACACAAAAATGCTTTACAGCGGGAACGGCGAGCAAAATTAAAGGTGAGAAACAGTTTGAATCTAGGATTTAAGCGTGTGACTAACTATCTGGACAACTTTAGGGTGCGCAGCAGCAAGATGCAGCTGACTTCGCTTACGAGCAGCTTGCTTTGGTCTCGAGGGAGCGAGATGACGCAGAGCGCGCACTCGCAGCGCTTCGGCAACAACAAACCTCCAATGTTAAGGAGGTGTCGACGTTAAATCAACAAATTGAACATCTAAAACAGCAGATTAGTCAAGCGTCAAAAGAGGCCGTGCGCATGTCACTTGAAATGAACAAACAAAGCAACACTCTCGCCAGTGTCGAAGCTCGAAGTAAAGAAATCTACCTCGCGAAAGAGGCGTTGCGCAAGAAAGTTGAGCGCCGAGATCGGAAGGAAGATCTTGTTGCCAACACTCTAGTGTCAGGTCGCTGCGCGCACGCATATAGTCTGAAAGACAATGGTGGTGCTATACGCCCGGAGGTACGGAATATACTACGTGAGCTTGCCTGTAAAGGTGTAGGAACAGAACATGCCTTGGATATAATTGGCATAATTGCTGAGGGCCTTGGCATAACAGTAACTGGGTCTGTCAGCGCACGCAGTATAGCCCGAATCATGCTAGAAGGACTGGTTCAGGCGCGCATGCAGATCGCATCTGAGCTTGATCAAGCAAACCGTAAGTACTGTCGCTTTGGGCTCTAAATACAACTAATATAACACTATCTCTTGTAGATTTTACTATCTGTGGCGACGGAACAAGCATTAAGAACCACCAGTATGAGGCGAAATCCTTGTATATACAGCCTCGCACTGAACCAGCCGTCAAGGAGCAACAATCAATTGATGTGCCCCAGCCTGTTTTTCGAACTCTTGGAGTTCAAAAGGCTCTGAACCATACTGCGCAGCATCAGTTCAACGGATGGATCCGCGCAATTGATGTGTGTTGCAAGGCACTCACCAACAGTTCAACTGGCCAGAACGTCCGCATTAACAGCAAGCTGGTAGCACCAAAGCTACGGGGTGTACTCACTGATCATGCTGCTGATCAGAAACGTTTCCAAGAGCTCATGAAGCAATGGAAAAGGATCACGGACCGAGAGAGACGAGCTGTACCTGTGCTCGAGAATATGTCAACTGAAGCATAGTTCAGCATGCTCTCAAAGCATCTTGATGATGCCGCTAATAGTATCGGCAACTGGCGAGAGCTATCCGCAGATAAACAAGCTGCTTTAATGCACGACGCTTGGCTTGCACTGGCCCTGCAAATTGGCGAGAGCGAGTTCCTAAAGCACAATCCAGAAAGTCAATTTGAGATTGACTTCTTTGCATGGACTGGTTGCTGTATGCACAAAGAGCTTAATGCCGTGAAAGGTGGGGTCGCTCAAATGGCTTGCACTTGGGAAGCTCAAGGGCTCCTACCCCCAATCCCACTTAGGAACAAGTTTGATACCAAGAAACCAGCTCATTCAAACGCTGAAGACAAAGCAACACGAGGGGGCATTAAATTAGCTAGCTTAGCTGGCGCATTATTTAACAATAAGGATGACAAAAAGGGCTACCAGTACACGGTGGATGACTGTTTTAAGGTGGGTACATAATGCGACGTTGTATGCTTGGATTATATGCTAACAATTTCTACAGAAGGTCTTTGGCTATTCAAGCCGATTCCCAGACACAAGTAACACCTGGTATGGGTCATACTGCGACGCAGCAACAGAGCTTATTCTTCATACAGAGGCATATATTTCGCTTCTCGAGGCTTTGCGGGACTCTAAAGGAACGCCTGGATTCACTAATATCGAGTCCAATATACACTCTGGCCTGCTGGATGCTTCAACGCTCACGGAGCTAGCAGTTTTGGCTCTGTATGCGCAGGCCATTGGGCGTCCGTATATGCGTATGGTACGCAGCGGGTCGCTCAATGCGATGGACCTAGGTCCATTGCACGATCAAGTAAAAGCACACTGCCGTGCTATAATTTGCAACCCGAGCCTTCTCCTGTCGCCAGCAGCGTTAGCTGCGACGGGTAGTTTGGATGGTGAGAATTGGGATCGCCCCGAAGTGGTATACCGAGTCGCTTACCTTGGATCAAGCCTTCCACACCTTGAGCCGGCGCTGGTCGCGTTCTTTGAAGGCGCGCTGAGGACATGGGAGCGATTTACTACCGAGTTTGACTCAGGAAGTACAATCGCTCGAGCAACACCCGAGCAGCGTCGGAGTGCTTGGGTGCCCCCTACAAACGATGTTAGCGAGGGTGCATTAGGTCAATGTCGGCAAATGTTGCGTCATGCACTTACAATGACAGACAATCAGCGCAATGCACGAGTTATGTGGAAAAAAAACAACACTCACGAATGGTCGCAACAAACACTCACTGAAAACGACACCGTATACATCCGTCGCGAGGCAAGATCACTTGACGCCAGCGGAGATGACCGAAGAGTCCATGCGGAGATTAATGCAGCGTTGGAGGAGCGAGTTAACACCAATCACATACGCAAGGAGAAGGCAGACTTACGGAAGTCTGCGACCAAGGAGAAGCTCGATCAGGTTATTCTCGTCGAGGGCTTCAACTATGAAGCACTCCGTGCGCTGCGAGTGAAAGATCTGGATCTTCAGATCGACAAACTACGAGACCAAGGTGATCTAAACACACCCGCAAAGAGTACCGTTCGAACCAAAGAAGCGAAAATACAGGCAATATTAGCTGCATTTGAACGAAGAAGATTGCTAGGCCAGGCTACACAGAGGCCACCTATCGTATCGGACTGTACGCAGTCTGAATGTCGGACCACTGATACCCTTTTTCTAGATGATAGTAGCTTTGCGGAGGATGACGAGATGTGTTTCGATGATGAAGTGATTTTTTAATGTTGTTTTTGACTATCAGTATGTATCTTCTATGTAATAGACGCTATAGATTAAGTACATGCAGTATAAATGCGCAGCGATTGAGTGTTGCGAGCTGCACGCAAAGAATCAGCGCGCAACTAGGCCGACTTGTGTTTGTCCAGTCACGTGACCCGGACAAACATTTCCTATGGGTTGCCGACCCCCATATGTAGGGCCAAGTAGACGCCAGGGTCACTGATGAGTCATGCGTTACAGGACTCAAAAAGAGCGTCACGTGCCAGTCTTGTCCAGCAACCTTCCACCACCGATCGTTCTGGTGTTGTGGGCCCCACGGCGAGCGGCCTTGCAATCACGACTCTAGTCCGTCCCACGCATTTTACTGCTGGGCAAACGCAAGGCCTGCTCGCTCGATGTTGATACTCTTTTGGCCCTTTCGATCAGCAAGATATAGGAGCCTAAGGATAATGGACAGAGACTGTTTTCAAAAGCTAGGTACAATCCACCCTTGCTTCATGACGATGTACCCCCAAAATAATCGTAATTATCCTCGCCTTGTTATGTACGCAGTCGATACATTGGGCGCATGTGGGTTTCGAAGCGGGCTCCTCTCATCTGAACCTAGGGATGTTTTCCCGTTTTTTTTCTTCTCTTCTTTTTTCAGAGCGTGAGACAACATTTTGATGGATATACATATTTTCAAGATACAACTTAGTCCAAACATAGTCTCCCTACACAGCCTACGAACACACATCCTTCGGCTGGGCGCAAGCACTGCAATACACTCACATACCAAATTTGCATGTCACGGTGTAGAAGGCAGGGCGTAGTCATGCCTGTGTGTGAAAAACGGGCGGTTATCTGAGTTGTAGTCCTTACATTTAGCTTACAGGGATGTTGGCGCTTTTCATTCAGGACCTGACATGTTGATGACTAGTATTTCCGGCATTGGACTCGAGGTCTTATTCTGATCGATCAAACATGTATCCTCATGTAAGCGCTTTTCTCGCGTGCTCTTTTTGCTTCGAGTGTGTTGTGTCCCCCACTCGAAAAGATCCAGTAAAACTCTGATCACAAGCGTCGCAGAAGTGGGCCAACTCTTAGCAAGCATATAGACCACAGGATTGACCCTGGGTCAAAGTTCGCACTACTGCTTTGGGGCTCCAGCTTGGCGGTTTTGAGATTCTATTGAAACAAAGATAAAAATAGCGGCCTGAATCAGTCTGCGAATGACCCAGCGCGTTACTATCCTAGAGGGAGCATAGCACTTGCCCCCTCTTGTCTAAAAAATATGCTGGTGGAGTAGAGACCATCGAACTTCAAGTTGTTGAGCTACACACTCAAGATCTCCGCGGTCTGTAAGTATAGCTCTGTCCCACTGCCCAAGCTCTACAACTTTTCCATACACGCTACCGTTTGTTCGCATATCATAAAGCAACCGACGCAGAGCTCCAAGTGCCGATCGGCAGACTTATGGAGACTTGCTTCGCATGCTCAAGTCTTTAAGTTTGGTGAGGCTAGGTGGATTGAGGGGTATACCTGCTATACTCGAAATTTGTCCCACCTCCCGAGTTCGACCAAAGATGATCTGTCACGGCAGATGCTTGGCCATACTGTTGTCTAGTTCTCCCGGCAGGAATAGCCTGTGGAGAACACCTGTGGTTGTCGTTCTTCCCTGAAAGCGCCACAAGAACAATTATCTCATTGCATGAGTTCACAACCAATGCCATCTTTTGCTCCTGGCGTACGCAACCTCCAGTATATACAATTGCAATTGACTCGCTCCGCTTTGATGATAATATCGATCAAAACTCAGCCCTACATGTTCTATAGCTCTAATACATCAGCGATGCACGCTAATACGACACACACGTATATTATTCTCCTTACTTTCCTCTAGTCGGCAACCCCTCCATGAACTTCGTCCAGCTCGGCGTGCCCCAAACATCAAATATCTCCCCAACTGCAGCAGAGCGCAACACGTCAGATTCAAAAAGCACGGGTGATCGTTGAACTCACTGGTCACCAGGTCTCTGCCGTCGTTTTCCATTGGGTTACTCGGTCCGGCTCTATCCCCTTCCGTCAAGGCCATCGGCTCGGACTCAGTTTTCGCGACCGGCTCTACCTTCATCCCATGCTCCCCCTTCTTGGTCGTCTCGCCCATTGCAGACGAATCATCTTGCTTTTCCTGGACCTGCTTGGACAGGGAGTCGTACTCCTCCTCGATCTTAACTTTCACGTCCTCGATGACTATGTCTGTCGAGCAGCGAGGTTAGTGCAGACGACGTGGGAAGCCAAGGCAGCTCACTCACTGTTCTGTCGGGGTTCAGGCTGCATAATACGGAATCGATGGGTGTTGTGCAGTGGTGGTGGTGGTGGTGGTGGTTTTCCGGAAGAACCAGCTGCGCCACAGTGCACGATTTATAGACATTTCTGGGCTTATTTCCTCCGGTGTCGTATGAAGCTCGTGAGTGCTGGTACGATTGCTCATAACATTCTACTTGAACTGACCATCCGTCGTAGCTGTGTTGGACCAAGAACCGTGTGTACGCGTCACGTGACCCAACACTCTTAAAAAGGTACGGTACTGTACTGGCAAGAGACTAACGTCGGTCCCCAGTCCCGGGCACGGCCGACGCAGACACATATCTCCCAAGATGATAGTTACTTATATACAAGGGAAACCGAGCGAAAAAGTAGCTGAAACAGATACAGGGTCCTATGTGACATATTTCTGGTCAGAATGGGTAGGTGAGTGCTTGTGGAAAGTCCCCCTGAATCTTTAAACATCTATTTATGCCGGGCAACCACAGTCACCAACGTTCGGTGGGCAAATGTCCCGCGTCTCCGAGGCCGCCGACGCGGCGGGATGGGGTACCAAAGACGTACGCACAGAGCGTAGCGCCCGTCGCTTTTACCTAAGCGACGTTATTCTCTTGCCAGTACAGTATTGATAAGTGCCGTGGCCGGGCGATGCACCTTGCTTGCTTGAGGTCCTATCAAGTTGTGAACTAGAAAGAACCATAGACACATAGGTGCCAAGAAAGAAAAACGCTCCTGTACGCAACACCGAGAATCTCCAGAGGAAAAACAAGGGCTGCTCGTACAAGAACAGTACTCTACTGAACCAACTCGATCAACCTGCGTATGCCGTGAGCCCAGCACCGTGTTCCTGCCTCGAAGCTTTCGGAACAAAGCTGCTTTTAATGGTAAGAATGAGGATCTGACAGTGTATATGATAATTTAGTGGCCTCGAAACACGAAATCAGCATAGGCCAGCGCCAGGTCTCATACAATAGTATGAAAATGACTATTTAGAGAGGTTATGCTGAGTCGGTCAGTCGTATACCAAATGAGACACAGCAGAACATCACAATATATACGCATATAAGCACAAATTATGTTGAACAAGTGGGTTTAGTCGACTCGAACTCGAGAGTGAGGCGGCTAGTAAACGGGAAAAACGTGGTACGTTTGCGGTCTGGAAATAAAATGGGTGTCGCTGCAGTAGTTATCTGTGACAATAGGATACGTCATCGTAAGCTATTATCTCTATATTCAAATGACCAAGGTGAGCATGGCGGCGAGCAAGCTCGCCACCATGCTTATCCCAGCGCCGGGCCGGGCGCACAACGCGGGGGTTTAGCCGCTCGCCTCTTCTTTATATACTTGAATGGCCCAGTTATTCGAACCAATCGCTCCCGTGCTGCTCGAGGTTTGAGAGTTATGGCGGTTTGCAAAAGTCTGAGCCGATCAAAAAATAAACGCCGAGAGGTCGAAAACGGTATTTCGCCAAAACGTATACGGATAAGTCATGTATCAGATAGATCAATATATCAGTAGATTTGCCTCGCTGGGGCGAACATTTCCATGCACATATGATTTTGATAGCGTCGCTTTTGAGAAAGCAGCAACTCAGGGGGGGTATACCCCTAAGTATGCAACGGAGAGATTGCGTATCAAAACATACCGCTGCGAATAAGTAGAGTACCCCCTAAAGTATGTGTGTACGAAGTATCGCGTTGCTAGCGACTCCACAGGGCGAGATATGCCTTGTGTCTCCCCTCACCCTTGCTCTGATGGCGCATGACTACACCGTATCTCACTCTGTAGAGTCGTTATCAACGCAATACTTCGTACACACATACTTTAGGGGGTACTCTACTTATTCGCAGCGGTATGTTTTGATACGCAATCTCTCCATTGCATACTTAGGGGTATACCCCCCCTGAGTTGCTGCTTTCTCAAAAGCGACGCTATCAAAATCATATGTGCATGGAAATGTTCGCCCCAGCGAGGCAAATCTACTGATATATTGATCTATCTGATACATGACTTATCCGTATACGTTTTGGCGAAATACCGTTTTCGACCTCTCGGCGTTTATTTTTTGATCGGCTCAGACTTTTGCAAACCGCCATAACTGGGCATGTCATACTCAAAGATGTTATGGTTCAAACGGTCGCCACTCAGAGATGTCGCAATACTCAGCCTCTACATCGCGTTATTTGACAGTTTTAGGCGAGAGACTTTTGATGTTTACTCTACAGCTGTCTACCTACGAAAGCGGCAAGCACAAATGTACGACTGAGAAGCTTCAACAATAAGACGATGAACAGAGGTGAAATTTAGACATGACGGTGTGGAATTGTTTGAATTCTAGAGACTTACGTTGTGAAGTTGTAGCCCAGTGTGCCTAGTGTGTGTGAGCTCGTGTCGTTGGATTCTGAGAGCATGAATCTCATCATCTAACTCGATCGGACAATTCGCTATGTGATGATCGTGGTCTATGGTTTGCCCGTGTCTCGATGGCCCACAGAATCTGGATATACCGTGAATAATAGCATTGGTGACGAGAATTGGTGGACCCAACTCCTATAAGGAGCTCAAAGACGAGGGCTGACGACTCAAAAACCTAGATGACGAGACAAAATGGAGGTAAGAGCTTGAGATAATTTGGGACCATCTAGTTCATGTACTTATTTGGGCTCGTTTATCTATTATTGACATGGTATCTGGAATTCTTTCAGATAGTACCACGACCTGCTTAGCTTCATAAAACTTTCGTTAGACATAAATGTAAAATCGGATATCGTGAGTCTCTATGCCTGAACATTCAAAGTAACCGAACAGCTCTAGGGACTTGATTACCCTTGGGCCCGTCATTTTTTTGATGGGGCAATTCCGGGGGGGGGAAGGATCTTGGCAAGCAAGGTGATCAGATCCAGTTACTAACCAGGGCCTGCCGATCCCGGTATCAGCACGCCCGAGAGAGTGATGATCGGGCACAATATGTGTTGAGACTCTTAGACTTCTCTTTGCGTGCGAACCAACGCAAAACTTTGTACGCACACTCGCTTGTGGGTTTTCTGTATGTTCGCACCGGCAGAGCTTGATACATAGTCTCTCCGTTGCGCACTCAAGAGGATAACCCCCCCTGAGTTGGTGTACCCCTGAAAGTGGTTCTATCAAGAACATGTATACATATAAATGCTCGTCTAAGCGAAGCAAATCGTGTGATACATTTATCTACTTGATACATGCCTTGTTTGTAAATATCTTGGCGAAATACCGTTTTGCACCTCTCGGCGTTGATTTTTTGATCGGCTTCGACTTTTTAAAGCCGCCATAAACTCAGCCGAGATCGCATATATACAGCAAAGCTGTTCGACAACTCACACGTATTCACGCCTGAAATCCACGGAGGTCATCCTCGAGCCGGTCTACTCATCGCTCATCAAGTTTAGTACAGCTCCTCAGAATAGGTTTGTAGATACAATTACTAACCAAAACTGCGATGTTCTACCTATGCCGTGGATCTGTATAGCTGTTACTTGGCCGGGCGCGCTCAATGCAAGTGTGTCAAGGGCAACAGTAACCAATCACCTTTGGGTAACTTACCGCTCAAGATTTCCGCACTCTAGCGCCAATCCCATCCTTGCTCCCAGATCCGTCGGGAAACACTTCGAGCCGTGTTGTAATGCCTGATTTCCTCCAGTATAGCATACCGCGCAGTAGCGAAGTAGTTGGCAGGGATGGTGAGTGGCTTGCAATCAGTGTCTCTGAAGGACCATTCCACAACCTCGCGGGTGGCCGAGGCCCCATACCGTTGGATCGTATTTTGAAGCGGAAGGATATGTGATATTTTGCTGGTGTATGTTTTTACGGTGTCCTTATAAAGTGGGTATTCGTCGCGGGCGGAGAGGTACCAACTTGTCCCTCGCACGCATGTCCCGTTCAGGGGTATCGGGACTAGAGGAGAGAGGTGAAGGTGTCGAGGTGATGAATGAGTGGACTCCACGGCTCCAAGAATAGGTCTTGCTGCAACAAACTGGACCTTCGCTAGTTACATATTCTGAGCTCCGATAATATGTATGGTTTTTTGTCTTCGGCGTTTCAGTTTGAATACACACTAGATCAACTAAACCATGGCGTTGAGTCCATTTCACGCGCGATGACCAAGACTAGCATAGAGCTCGGTGAGTCGTATGCAGCAATTTAACCTGAAAGAGACGTTTGACACTGCCACAATCTGGCCTAGACCTTGTGGTTTTGGCAATTTGAAATTACGGTATAGCTCTACGGCTGCACCTACCACGTCCATTCCTAGCATCTTTTTGCTGGGCGGCGGAGCCGCCAGACAGGGGCTAGATCACGTGTGTCTTCCTCTGTATATAGTCCGTGTATATGCATCCGGTTCTGGGGGATTCCTCCCCCCGACCACCATCTCTTGTTCATCGTAGTCGCGTGGTTGCGACGCTCTCGACCTCGCGCAACACTTTTCTCCTCTATTTCGCCATATGATAGCGGTAACAGTATCTTTCTGCGCTCTAGAAAGTCAGGCAAAGGGAGGGACGAAAGTTTCGGGGTTCTGAGTCTGGGCTTCGGCCAACCTAGGATAGCGTAATTTCGAGTCGCTCTGAGCCGCCAGAATCGCTGCATGTGCAGTTCTAGATGTATACCAGTCCGCCTCGGATCCACACATTCTTATCTGTATGTATAGACTGAGGTTAGCAGCGATTATGATGCAGGCGGAGCCGAATCAACGTTGAGAACCACAATGTGGTAGTACAAGCAAGCACAAATATTGGACGAATGTGCGGTGCTCGCCTTCATAAACTACCGCAATTTTTGGATTTAGTACTTGATACAATACTGGAAGTCTTTCGGCCAGCTTTGGCCTACTTTGGGCAAAAATCAAGTGCGTAGAGTCAAATTTCGGTTGCGGCTGGCGTAATTTATGAGAGACCACAGCCACATGTGGCGGTGCCAAAGGCCTCTAAAGTCCAGAAAAAGGACATGATATTCAATACTCAAGTAGCTAGATGGGAAAAAGTATACAAATCAGATATTAATAACTACGTGTATACAATCAGCCACAATTATATCAGCGAAAGAGGAGAGAAAATAAAGAGCGGAGGGAAATGGACTCTGGGCGGTAAGAGGATAAGTGGGGCGTATTGGCATCCTACAATCCATATCGTACTCTACCAGAAAGAGGAAATAGACCAATTGACGGCTACTGGCGCTCCTTCGCTAACACCACCTGTCTTCTGCGTCGCCTCGGGCCTTCTCGCCGGCCCCTTTTCCTAGGCTCGCTATCAATATTTCTCGGCTCGCCATTGATATAGTAAGTCGCTGACATTCCGCCGTCTTGGGGAAGCACCCACTGCGCTAGGAAATGGGTGTTGTTGCGCATGCCACCTCGGTTGTATCGATCGCCTTTGGGGCCATGAAACTGCCATGCGCTGCTTTTACTTGCGGTTGGTGGCCCCTCTGCCGTTTCGCGCTCCTCCGGACTCGTAGAAAACTTCCGCTTGGAGCCAGTGGCCTCCTTACCTGGCCAAGCCTCCTCCCACCATTCATCCCACCAGAATGGTTTTGGTCCAACCGGAGTCAACATTTGGAATTTTGCCGACACTCCGTTCGGAGATATGCGCGTGAGGATATCGTCCCACAAATGCTCGAAATCCTCACTTGGCAGGAGCATTGCATACTCGCCTTGTTCTGTAACCAGCCAAACACATGGTTCCCTACAAATAAAGCGATCCGCAATTAGTAAGATCGAGTCAAATATATAGAAAGCGCTGTTACCAAAGACGAACTTACCCGCCGCGAAAACGCCGGTCTGTGCGCACTTCCAAACGAAGGATGTTTTTGATTCGAATCCAAAACCAGTCGAGATCGTTTCCCCCGAACCAACCGCTCTGCGCAAAAAGGCCTTCTTTGTTATATATGGTGCCTGTTACTCCTAATACTTCTATACCCGCCGTGGCGTCGAATGAGAGAACATCTTGGGCGTGAGTAATAGGCCTGCCGTTTTGCAGAAACCAGAAACATGAAAGTACTCTGCCAAAGACTATAGCTATAGATTTGGCACATGTGTCTTAGTTGGTATTGGAGACAGCACTTACGCATTGTAGGATCTTGAAAAAAACATTCTTGGGCCGTCCGAGTCCACTCCTCATCTGGAAACGCAGGAGTGACACCAAGTATAGGTTGTTGCTGTGAGTCATTCACTAGATTCGTCATTGTCAAGGATGATAAGAACGCTAGGATAATGGGGTTGAGGTGCAGCGCAGAAAAGTAATCTCAAGTTGTGCTGGCGCCGGAGATCAAGTATGTTTGAGCAAATGCTTCGAAAATAACATCACGTGCCATTAGGACACTAGCCCTGAATACCACAACCACAACAAGTGTGTCACTACGTAGGCTGGTCCTCTCGTCGCTATACTCATACAACCCGATAGGCATAGTAAAGAATGGCCTATCATGATGACCATATCTTCCTTAGCGAACACGACTACTTCTGTGAGCGAGGAGAGATTGGTAAGTCAACCCAGTAGAATTACCGACTAACATCATCCAAGAGAACTAACGCCTCCACCAAACTCGTTAGGAGAAATTCCTCAGGATCGGACGATCACCCGATTCCGAATAGGTACAGGCAATTGTGAGGAAGTTCGCGCCATCAAGCCTCAGGAAAGGGAAATCGAGTCATCTTGGACGAATCTGGTCGTTGCAGGGTTTGCCGAGTCACTTGTAGGCTCTCAAAAAGATGCGTTGATGGCTGGATGGTGGAAGGACCAGAATAAGCAGCCGATTGGGAAGTTTTTCAGACTGAAGGACGTGGTTGCGCTGGTTTACGAGAAATCCCCACTCTGGAGGGGTGGGTGCGTAGATTTTTCTTCAGGAACATGCGGAAATTTCGCTCATGCCTCAATAGAAATGAGTATATCTGGTGGTTCAAGACGCGCGGCGGGAATCGATACGCCGCCCAGGAGCCCGAAGCTAAAGTGGTTGATCCATGGTTAACAACTATTGGCTTCGATACTAGATTCGTTGCGCTCGCGTCGGGCGATAGGCAGCCGCCGTGGTGGTCGGAACACGAGACCTGGACTATACTTGAGGAGTTGGCGAAGGACAAGTCCGTTGTTTGGTGGCCCGCGAGGGTTGATGACGGCGAGGCGGACGGTGAAGGTGAAGTCGACGAGGAAATGACAACTTCGGGCTCCAGCGAGACCCTTCACCCTCTTGCGCTTGATATAGATACTTCTAACGATAATACTGGCGACAGGTCGAGTATCAGTGAACTGGCGGAACCCAGCAGACCAGACGGAGCCCCCGATACTGATATGGCGGCCCCAGAGGAGCACACCGAGACTACCCAGGGGGGGGCGGGGAGGGGACAAGGAAGAGGAAGGGGACAAGGAAGAGGAAGGGGCAGGACCGGGGGCAGGACCGGAGGAAAGGGTGGGAGCAGGGGAAAGGGTGGGGGCGGGGGCAGCGGCAAGGGGATAGGTATCGTAAAAGGCAAGGGTAGGGCAGGAGACTCCTCATCCTCGTATCGGGAGACGCCAAAGCGGACTAGATCGAAGGTCGCGGCGGATTCTACGGCCCAAGCAAGCACTTCTACGGCACAGAGTCCGGCTTCTGCGACTTCCTCAATAGACCTAGCCGATAATGTTTCGGTCCTACCTGATCATCTAGGCGCTGCAATCTTGCGGGCTGATAGCTCCACAGATCAGGGGGCACAGACCCCTCTACCTATGCCCAATCAAGTACCCGCGCCTCGTCTGACTCTTCCCGGCAACTGCTATCCCACGGATTGGGATATGCGTAGGTCTGTAGTAACACGACAGGCCAGGTCAGCCCGACCGGAGAATAACACGGTACGTACACGTCGATTCATCTTTCAAGGGGGCGGCGACAGAAGCTTGCCAACCACGGATCGCTGACAGTTTTATGACCAGGAGAGCTGCGTGACCAAACCGCAAACGGCCCCTACGCCACCCGCAAACATATCCGCGCCCTTGCCTGAAGCCGATTCCCGAACGGAACCGCAGGAGGTACGTGTCGTTACCCCAATATAGTATATGTATAACTCGCTGATAGCCCTGAACCCTTCCTCAGTCTGATGTCCCACCGTCTCCCGCTCCAGCCAGCTCGACTCATTCGGACGTTGGCACGCAGAGCCTATCTAACGGGGGGAAAAGCTACGATGCTGACGAGAGCACCATTGATGGTTTGAGCTCGGGTATGAGCTGTATTAAACTGTGGGCAAGGTCGTGCTGCTGACCAGTTTGACTGCCCATGTTGTAGGTGAAGGGAGTCCTGGAGCGTTCCGTTTGAGGGCTGCTATACCTGGTCCGTCAGCCGGAACAACCGCCACACAAGGTGTGATGTTTTTAGACATATATCCATTGACCTAATAGCCATGAATACAGGAGAATCCATGAATATCGACCCGCCATCGTTGATAGCCATCAACAATTCAAGCGGCGCCGGACAAATCGAGGCGTCAAACAACGGCTCGCAAGACGAGCGGACCTCGCGCATTGCTGAGGCTCGGCAGGCCCTTGCTAGGGTTCAGGCCGGTGACGGGTCTATAGCGCAGCTACGGGCTCAACTGGCCACGATGAGTCCGGCGGCTCCGGGTCTGCGTTCGGAGCACACGCCCGCTGGGGTCACTATCGCTGGGATGAATACTGAACTCGCGACTCCACCGGTAAGCCAACATCCCGACCCGACGGTTAGCCCAGAGCAAGCTAGCGATCGGATCGCAAGCCTGGTACAAACGAATCTCAGTCAGGCCGTACCCCGACGAGGAAATCCGAGCAGCCAGTATTCATACCATAAGTAGCCCCCTGTCCATTGATATTCTGGATCAAACGCTGAGCCGCATGCCGCGGAGGCGACCAGGTCGGGCCAAGTTCCGTAGAGCATAAACGTTTCATAGTTATCCTATCTCATGTGTTTTTTATGCCCTTTTGTCTTTTTTTTCCTCCTCGCTAATCCAAAAATGTATCATATTTGCTTTTACTACTCGCAGGAGCTCGCGTGGGTGTGTATAGTAGTGGGAATCGGCAGGCTTCGCGTGCCGTGCCTGTAAATCACGTGCCGGGACTAAGTTTCGCATTGTGGTCCCGGAAAACCGACTTTCAGTTCTCCACGGAGAAACCACGTCGAGCTCCAGCGATAGATGATATGTATATACAATGTGTGTCTAACAAAAGATTTAAGGATACATTTGCCGTATCTGTCGTAAATAGTCGGTGTCGAGGCATCTAAAGTCACATTGTTAGATGAGGTAGCCAAAGAAAATTTTCAACAGGTTGTTCTTCGTGCTTTCAGAACTGGTTATAACTTCAAATATTAGCATTTCAGCCACAAATGGCAGCGTATCCGAGCACGTAACCTGCTGTGAAATATGCTTGGCCTTATTTGGCGTTTCGCATTGGAAATGCGCATTGATTTGCCGTCATTGGCTCACCTTTTGCCTTCGACGCTGTGGCTACGCATTGATTATATTGAGACCTTATCGGAAGGTTGAATATGGGTTCCAAACTCGCCGTGGTACTCGCAAATCACAAGAAAAGGAGAACCGCCAGCCAGCAGCTGGTACTGAATCAAGCAAGACGTGGAAGGCTTGAACCAACCACAGCGGCGGTCAGTGGATGATTTCCCGTAACGGCTAAGGCTAAGCTATGCTAGTCTAGATTGCTCTAAGATCTGGACGATGTCATTATTTATTAATAGCCAATTACTTCACAATGTAATCGCTCCACCTTAGAAGCGTCTAGTTTAGCTGAGTCTAGCCCTTAGCTCTTACGGGAAATCATCCAATGTATTCTTCCCCACTATACAAGGAGCTTGACGAACCAAAGCGGAACAGGCCGGAACTTCTCGACGTGATGAATAATGTAAAGAGTTTTATCAATTAATATTATCAATTGGACTATATTACATATACGTTCCAAAATGTATAAGGTGTTTTACCTGAATCTTTGATGCTGAATGTAGTCTTGTCGTCGCTGCTACCGGCAATGACGCGCGGTCTGTGCGCGCAGGGGGGTCAGGGTGGGGGATTTCCACTGTAAAATCGCCCGCTCACCGTCTCTCTCCAGCTCCCAATCTTCACCAACGATGCCACCTATTGAAGAATGGGAGCAAACCCACCTCGCGCTCCTCCTCGAGCCAAAGTGACCCCACGTCCTGGTTTCTGTTCTCAGAAAAGTAAGTGCGATGTATGCGCGTGTATTTGGTACTCACCTTTTCACTAGACAATGGCCCGGGCTCCAACGCTCACCGCACTCTAGCAGGACTTATGCGCAAACCGCAGTTGGCGCAGAACGCGTCGGTCTAGCGCCCTTCACGTAAATTCGCACCAGTCTTTGAGCGGGTTAGTCGGTTCGCCGAAAGACAATCATGACTCATTGGGCTCAGATTTATAGGTTCTCCTCCCTCGCCTCACCTGGAGGCAGTCTCCAGCTCCAGCTCCGGCAGCTCGGTTAATGGTAAAAATGTAGGCGGTAAGTTTCAGATTTGTCTAAAAACATAGATCTTGATTACCGTATTACTTGAACCAAAACCCAAAGGTGACTCCTTTTCGGATGAGAGATCAGCGAGTTTTTTTTTTTTTTTATAATCAATAATTTATTGTCGAATGAAGGCATAGCCTTATGTATCGACATCATGAGCAGAGACGGACAGGTGCTGTACGGAAGAGAAAAAAGAAAAAGAGAAAGCGCGCGAGGCGGATCAGCGAGTTTGGACGGCGAGGACGAGGCGTCGATTTTGAGCCCGCCCCGCAAGCGCAAAGGTTGGTCCTTATTCTCCGTAATACGGTTGGCTTTGCTTACAGTTTTTCAAGTCCCGCTGGTTTTGCGGCGCGTGACTGACGAAGATGATGAGAACGTGGACGAGGGCGAGGCCAATGGTGGTAATGGCGATGACAAGGGAGTAAGCAACGAAGACGCAGAAGGCGAGGGAGAGGTCCAAGATGCGGCTCACCTGGAACCAATGTACGATGACGGCGTGCCGTTATACTGGACCTAAAGCAAAAAAAATCAACTCCAGCGTGCCCGTGAGAGGGGTTAGCGGAGGTGAAATCAAAGCTGAAATTGCCATTTTTGAGAATGTACTTACCTTCCTCGCCGCTTCAACGACATTGAGAATTACAGCTGAATTCACCATTGTCGACGTAAGAGTAGGGGACTGCGTCGGGAGCGTGGCGCGGTCGTAGATAGGTCTAAGTCCCGCAGGACTTAGACGTGTTGTTGGATCGTCAAACGCCGATTTGGACCCTATTCATCTA
Organism: Ceratobasidium sp. 395; assembly: GCA_019616345.1. NCBI lineage: Eukaryota > Fungi > Basidiomycota > Agaricomycetes > Cantharellales > Ceratobasidiaceae > Ceratobasidium > Ceratobasidium sp. 395. The sequence continues at coordinate 3,304 of WSTH01000055.1, read as the reverse complement.
TTTACTAGCCTAAGCCTAGGCAGAAAAAGGTACGTTTATTCATTCATCAAAGGTGATTTACACGTACTGAATGTCTTGCTAAAGCCTAGACAAAGCCTAGACAAGCTGTCTGGGCTTTGAATACTCGGAGGTAAAGTGCGGTGATACGTTAAGCATGTCGCGCATGAAAAGTATTGCGTTCTCATATACCGTATCCCCTTTTTTCTCACTAGGTCCTACAAATTTCCGTTCCATCCGAAGGGTATCGACCACAAATACGTCCGTGTATTTGTCATATACTTTAGTGACATCCTTTACGAGCCGATTCCACAACTGTTGCATATTATTTTTAGCATAGCTCTGGGTTGAAAGAGTGCGGGCGGCGCTTTGGGCATCAAGGTTTGCCAACAACCTAGCGTATTCCTCCAGCGTCTGACACCCTGATTCTAGGATGAGCCAGTGAGTCACCCGGGCGGCGAGGGAGACGTCGATGAGTTTTTGGCCAGCGTATTAATACGGGATAGGGGAGGTGATTGTAATGGATTTTCGTTCAAGGAGCGTGTTATGGTAGTGGAGTGAGCCGGGATTGTACACGGCAGCGTTTGACCGCCCGAAATGTAAAATAAGGAGCCTCCGGTGACTAAAGTCATAAGGAGATGAAACAGCACAATCATAAATGTGATGCTGACAAAAGAGTGGGCGGGGTCATCATGTCCAGCTCGAGCCTCCTTTGCCGCACGAAGGTTCCGGGCGGACTTGAGATCTCCAGAAATCAATTGTACTTGATTCTTGAAGGCCTCAGCTGTTTTTTCTATACCAACAGTCGCATATATAGTCTCTGTTACTTTGATTGTTCCATATACGGAGGATTCATCAATCCCCATAGCGGGAAGTGGGTACGTCTGTGACTGGTGAAGCTCGATCAGATGTTCCGAGGTTGGCTGCGAGGCCTCTAAAAGTCGTATATGCTGACTAAATTGGCATCCATTGTTGAGGAAAATTATTCTCAGAACTGCGTGCACCATTATTGCGAATTCGGAAATGGTTTGCCGCTGATCAACTCCACTTCCGAAAAGTGGAGATAAGAGCGCAAGCAAATACCACGCCTGCCAACAACGAGAGGTGCAATCGAGATGAGATATACATATACAGAACTGTGTGGAAACGGCGCATAGAACGATGTCAATTGCCTTAGAAAACAACGATATCTAAAATTGAGCCAGACGAACAGTAAACTGCATGTATCTCGACAAAGCGCGCAACTATCAGCCCAGAACTGGGCCACACAAAGCCCATAAGCTACGTATACTTACTGGAGAAAAATAGCAAGGAATGAGTGGCACTTGAGGGAGTTAGAGTTCAACGAGCGTGTACCATTAGGTGGAGCAAGTGGGATGATTCGTTCATGGCCGCGTTCCTGCGCTTTGAGACACAGTATTTTGATCTATGACAATTGATTGCTTAAATGTGCACCAGACACTTTCCCCACGCTTGTAGCTGCGCGTTTTGTCGAGATACATGCGGTTTACTGTTCGTCTGGCTCGATTTTAGATATTGCACCTCTCGTTCTTGGCAGGCGTGGTATTTGCTTGCGCTCTTATCTCCACTTTTCGGAAGTGGAGTTGATCAGCGGCAAACCATTTTTGAATTCGCAATAAGCGACGGTGCAGACTTGTTTCTGCTTCTGAAAGGAGGACATTATCCAACTCAAGAGATGGTGCTGCGAGGAAAGTAGCATGGGCTTTCTTTCTGTTGCACCAACACCTTGAAAGCGGTCGCACAAGTTCCACTTTTTTTTTTTTTTTCATAATCAAGAATTTGTTGTCTAATGAAGGCCAGGCCTTATGTATCGGCATCAGGTACAAAGAGGTGGTGCGATGAGATGAGAGAAAACAAAGCGGTATCAAGTCACAGGCAAAACTTAGCTCGGAACACTATACTACGGAGATGAAACTACTAGCTACGAGTTCGGTTTGTCTATCTAACTAAGTCACTAAAGCGGCCAGTACGGCGGATGTAAGTTAAGAGGAGAGGAAAAGCGTCCTTGAAAGAGAAAAAAAACGAGAGAGATAAATGGTTGCGGCCCTTAGATGCGAGGACTTCTTGGTGTATGCGTGCGTATTTCGGGCACCTAAGAATATAGTGCGCGACGGTTTCAGGGACCTCTCTGCATGCCTGGCAAATCGGCGAGTCCACAGCACGGATTGTGTAGAGGTGTCGCTGGAGCTGGACTTGCCCCGTGATCAGGCGGAAGAGGAGAGTGGCGTGCGAGCGCGGTAGCCCCTTGACGTTGGCTATGAATTTGCTCGGATCGATTCCTGGGTAGCGGCTACGGAGTTTAAAGGCTTGATCGGTATCCAGGTTCCATTTATGACAGAGTCTAAGCTACAGGTAGAATTGTGCATTATTAGTGAAATGTCCCAAAAGTATCTAGGCAAGAGCATAGCGTATCTATCTTTCCCAGAACCGGCTCGGCTACTTTGACCATGAAGTTGATATTATCAAATATAAATCCAATAACTTCTCCTGCCTTGACGATATCTTGTATCTGTGTAATTTACCCATCTGCGAGAGTTTTGAGGGGACCTGCAGCGGGATCTTGGTTTGGTTGATCGTTTCGATCCTGGCGCTTCTTTCCCCCGCGTCGCTTCCATGACGCTTGGATTCCCAGACCGCTCACAAGGAGTGAATGCTAACCAGTAGCCCAAGGTGCACCAATATCTCAAACGCCTGTCGCCGAAGGACAGCGGCATACATACAAATGCTGAAAATAACTTGCACAAGGTTATTATGTTGACTGAGTTCATGCAGCAGCACTATCATGCAGCAAAAGACAGTCTATAGCTCGGACAGTATTTATGTTATTTTTTGAAGAATGTCTGATCACAACTATACGTACATTCTGAGCTGACTTCGGCGCTTTCGTCAATGTCGTCTGTGGCTCATCAACGCCCACCATTGTCAACAACACCCGAACCGATGTACTACATTGACTTTGCAGAGTCTCCTTTACACTTACGGACAAAATAAACGAACGGCCCTTGATTTTCTGACTGCACCGCATGTATGTAAGCTTTTGGACTTGAATTGTATGTGCGCTGCATGAGCTAGCAAAGTGCTTCCTGCATACCAAAAACGGTGGGAAAACTCAGCTTATATAGTGTGATAGAGCGGGGGTTCCAGAGGGGGTCCAAGGGGTAGAAATACAAAGCCTTGGCAAGACACCCCAGAGCTGTGATATATGTGCGCTGGGGTAGAGATATGCTTTATAAGCTCGTCGCACTTTAGATTACGCAAAACGGATGCGTAGTTGTGGAGATATGGT
>WSTH01000054.1:11633-51392 GCA_019616345.1 Ceratobasidium sp. 395 | reverse complement strand
TGAACATCCCGTCACTGCCTGATGTGATCCTGCTAGTGTAAAAGCTCCACAGCGGTCTATCGAAATGCAAGGGGCAGTAAGAGTCTACAGTCACTCGTTACATCCAGACATGTATGCCAAGGCACTGACCGTGTTCGTTGCGTTCTTGAGCTTGACCATCGCCGCTCCAGTAAGTACTATTGACGGATTATCCGAGTTCAAGGCCCGTTGCCTAATAATTCGATACAGCTGCCCCAAGGTCTACCTATTCCAGTCCCCTCCTTGCCTATTCCGGCACCATCTTTGGCGCTACCTCTTTCTTCGCCGCCGGTTCAGGTACCTTCGTTGCCAGTGCCGTTGTCGTCGTTGCCGGTACAGATGCCTTCACTTCCAATACAACCAACGCACGGCGCTAGTTTCAACCTCGTAATTCGCGAGGCTGGAGCGTTGCATGTTGGTAAAGTAAGTCTATATACCGTTACTACAGGAGATGTGGTATTCTGACCTTGTTCAACTCACTTGGCTAGCGCGCACCCCAAGGACTACCGTTTCCTGTTCCTTCGCTTCCGATCCCAGTTCCTGCATTGCCAGTTCCGGTGTCGTCGTTGCCAGTTCAGCTACCTCCCTTGCCGTTCTCTGTGCCTTCTCTGCCGGCTCAAGTCCCTTCTCTCCCCATACCGGTGCCGTCACTCCCTACAGGGCTACCTGGACTTCCGCTTCCAATCCCCGCGGGAAAGGACTAATCATTTTGCCTAACTGTTAGTCATAATGAACTACCGCAGTCTGTAGCCGTTTTCTAGTCCTGGATAGTTCGCCTATTAGTTTGATTGTTTTTGTCCTTCTCGTCGCTCGTTTAGTGTTTGCCTGTGCTTGTGGTTTCAATTTAGATTGAGTTCTACTTACAGTCCCAGTGGTCCATTTGACCATTACTACATATAACACCCAATAGCCCGGTTTAAGTGCTTTTAGAGTGGTACATACTCAGTATTTCGAGCACAGATGACTGTAAACCAGGTGGTCCGCATCCCGGTCGGCGTATGGTTTCTACGTCCTTCTTGCATAGACTCCCACCGTTGGCATAAAGCTCTGAATTGCCCCAATGTTGCATATGGCTTGAAGCCAAGATCAAGTATACACGTCTAGCTTTTGAGACTGAACGGATTTGCATAGCCATCATAATAATTACTTCAAAGACCAAACCAGTCCGCTTCCTGGTAATTTATGCTATATCTCCCCCGATTATATTCTTTTACTTGGGCATGTTACACTGGCCTACACCAAAAAGGCAGATATCCCCAAGTACTATAAGTTGGAACCAGAGCTTGCTGGCGATGCGGTAGAATCTTGTTAGACACTGACGTTGTGATTAAGGAGAGCCGACGCGCGAGATCGAGGCTAAGTTTGATGTTTGGTGCTGCCAGCTCAGGTAAGCAAGAGTAAACACGACTTAAGATCCTCTACTCTATACGAAATAGACATACGGAAAGTCCGCATGAAACGGAGGTTTAGACGAATCGTACTAAAAAGGGGACAAATAAACGTACCAAATTTGATTTTTACATGGTCCCTTTTTGGGACGAATCGTTCAGACAGCCGACCGACAACTATATCATACCAGTTTTCGGTATGCATCCAAGTGGCTACCAGTAGGTTTCATACTATAATGTGATGTCCGATTCATACTAATTTTCCGTGATCTTGCTTCACACAGAGTCTTGGTCATTAGCCGCTCGCACCAGCTAAGGTATGCAGAAAATTACCTGCAAACGGCCGCAAATAACTGGGTTCAGATGAATGGAGGTTCTTGAAGGTTGTGTGTGTAAATAACGGTTTGTTATCTCCATTAGCTTGGTTTTATCCGAAGAGTGTTCCCATAGTACAATGAATGCGTAACACTGACTGGGGGTATCAAGAATTTTATATTTTAGCGGATAAGAAGTACAACCCCCACAAAGAACAAGAAAACCGAGAAGAAATCAGCCAGAAAAAAAAAACAATCGAGGCGAGAGGCAGGAGGGAAAACAAAAAGGGCACAGCCCATAACAAAAAATACAAACGAGGGAACAAGACAACAGAACGAACAGTCCATAAACAACACACCTACTAGTCACCAAGTGCCCATCACGCTCTTCGACCCCACTCGGCCTTCCCATCCTTCTCCTTCGCCGCGGCCCCAAGCTCCCGTGCCCGCGCCGCCGTGGGGCGGGATGTCGACCCAGTACTCGAGCCGGCGGCCGTCGAGTTGTTGGTAGCCGATGTGGAGGTCCCGGCGTCCGACGGTCGGATGGTTTTCGTCGCAGTCAGCTTCGGAGCCGAAGAGACTGCCCTGGTCGCAGTGAGCGCATCGGTTCGACTTGAACGAGCGGCTATGCGACTGGGCAGCCCCTTGATCTTCCGAGGTCCAGTTTCTTCATTGGACCGTGCGACAGCATCCGTGGTCCGCGATGCTTCCGGTGGCGGGGCCATATGTACGTCCTCGTCGAAGTGCCTAGGAGGTCGATGCGAGAGTTCCAAAGGAGCCGGGGTGGTTGCCTCGCACGTGGTAGGCGCATCTGGTCGACTTGACCGAGCAGCCGTGCGACGAGGCAGCCCCTTGATTCTTCGAGCTCCAGACGACTCTTCGTCCACTTCCATACCATCCGACACGAACGACGAGACTTGAGCAGGCGACGGCGACCAGGCCATCGGTGCGACTCCAGCAGGCTTGGGACTTCCTTGGCGACTGATATCCATCGGCACCTCGTCCTCGTCCATCTCTTCCCAGTCAGACTCCTCCCAGTCCAGGGTACTGTCCATCGGCTCCAACGTCGGCGAGCTAGGGCTATCCACGTCCATCGACGTCTTGCTTTTCGCAGCCTGCTTCTTCAGCGCCACCCGCTCCTTCCGCTGAGACCAACGAAGTATGGTCGTCGCCTTGTTCTCTCCGGCATTGGCTCGCGCCTCTATCACAAGCTTCGGCACATGCATCGGTGAGGTCTTTGATTGAGCTTGAGCGATAATCCGGACCGTGCGCTTTGGGTTGCCCTGCGAGCCCTTGGCGGCTGGGCGAACGGCTGGAACTTGGTGGGTGGGTCCATGTTCGTTGGCAGAGGTGTCGAACGAGTTCGAGTCGTCGGACGTCATGGTCGAGCGATCGAGCTCGGGTAAAGAAAGCTCAGAGGATACGGTCGAAGAGGTCGTTGATGAGTAGACTGGCTGGCTAGTGGAGCTTGGAGACGTCTCAAGGAGCGAGGTTGATGATCCAATAGCTGCTGAGGAGCGGAGGTACTGATCCACAGGCACCATCAAGCGAGGGGGCTCCAGGTTCTTCAGAGTAGGCACAGGTCGAGATCCTATAAACACAGAGTTCATCCGAGTAGTAGCCGATCCATATCCCGAAGCCGACGATCTGGATGAGCGAGGGCTAGGAAAACGACGCTGTACGAAACCTTATCAGCTTGAGGTTCCCCAAGCACGAGCGCAACCACGTACCTCGTTAGCAATGCGCGCTTCTTCGCGGGCTTTCTCCAATACTTCCTTCTCCCACTCATCTCGCATCGCCTGGTACCTTGCTCTGATTTCCGCTGCCTCTAAGAGCGTTCGAGGTCGAGCTATAGCTCCGGTGTATGTCGGTTCGCGTGCGACGGGCGGCGCCTCATGCCTGAACTCAGCGATTGTCTGACTGACGGTATAGTATGGCGCTGGTCGCGCTGTAGTATCGGCTGGAGGTGTATCATTGGCCTGCGACGCATCAACTAAGCTATGCGGTTCGCTCGACTCTATCGTCAGACTTACCCTAGTACGCTTGGCCTTGTGTTGAGGCTTAGCTCGGGCCTTGGGCTGAGGACTGGCGACGAGAGTATGCAGTCCGTTGTAGGCGAGGTGGAATCCATATGCGGACGACTTCTGGAGTGTCCTGGCGATCGAAGCTGTCAAACGTCAATCACGTCAGCGCCACATCTGACAAGGGAGAAGATCAGGCACACCGATACAGTTCAGAACCATACGCTTCTTCAGATCGTCGAGCAGAGAATATGTCCAAACCAGGACGCCAGTAGTGACCATGGCGAGGGCAGTCAGAGTGCAGCAGGCGCCGCGCATCCGCACGGCTAGTCCAGCTAGCATTGCGAATGCACATCGAAGCGCAAGTCGGGCGATATAACGAGCAGGGTACGCTGCGAAGGCGGATACGAAGAGTATGCGGCGGGTAGAGTAGGGGATACGACGGCGATACGCCTTCAGCTTGGCGCAGTCCACACCGAGCGGAGCCAGCAGGCGGTCGGCGATTTTTAGTAGTTCTACACGTGATTGGTTTCATCGTCAGTCTTGTTCCCCTTTTGCAGAAGTGCGACTTACTTGCGGTTACAGCTTTGTACGCCTTGGACATAGCAGCATCCCGCTTGTTGCGCAGCTGCTCTACTGCGAGCTGCCACAGAGCCTTATAGTAGTTGTCGCTGTACCGTTTCGGCACAAGCGTCCGTAATCTAGACGGGTTACTTAGCCTCGTACTCGACACGTGTCAGCAAGATAGGGGAAACTCACCGGTAACGCTCGCACTGCTCATGGGCAGCGACAATCTCGTGGACGAACTCGACGATGGAGACGTACGAGTAGTAGATCACGGTGAGAATCGAGGGGAAGATGACAAACTGAGTGAGGGAGAAGGAGACGAGGCCGGTCACGGTCAGGAGACCAGTGACGACCAGTAAAGCAAGAGCGGTGACGAAGCAGTGCATCGTGAAGTGCGATATATCGAACGTGACGAAGGTTGAACTCGAAGGCGGCGGTGAAAAGGCGGTAAGACGCGGCGGGGAAGTTCAGGTGAGGGGACGGGTCCTGAGGGAATCGCGACTTTATAGGCAACTCCTTGCCCCTATCTGGACGGATTCGTCAGCAACAACAAACCCCGTTTGGACGACGGGGGCAGCGATTGGTCGACGCACCAGGGTCGTTATGTCACCGCTCCTCTTTTCGCCAGATCATAGACGATAACCTGCATATGAGTCAGACAGCGCATACACACCGAGTTTCTCCTGTGATTGCAATGTATTCTTGATGGATGTACTATGGATTCACGTATCGTACCAGTGCTTCCGCAGAATGGTCGGATAAGAGTTGTCAATGACTGGCCGGAAAATGCCGAAACCATCGAAGTAAACAAATCCCGATGGTGAGCACATGTTATCGTGAATATGCGTTTGTAGGGTGTTACTCGAGAGTCACATGGCAGTGCAGTTGCGAGTTTATTCAGAGATATAGTGAACTACAAATTGTTTGGTCCTGGTTGAGTAGTCTCTCTATCAACAAAATGTCAATATTGGCTTAAGTGACCCAACAAGATACTCAGGCATGCTAATACCTTGGTCCTCATAAGGCTGTTTCCATCAACTGCCCAATCATCATACTCTACAGCCGACTCGCCCACAATGCTGAGTCTGTATGGGAGCCTTGGGATAATCGGTTTTTTGCCAGCATCTATCATCACGGTTAACGTGTTCTCTTTCACGTTGATGACTACCATCTCTTGCCCCTTGAAATCGTGTTTACATTTCTGCGTCCAAACACCCTCTCTAAAAACACGATCGTCTGGGTCTATGGCGCGAAGCCTACCCTTGTCCGACTCGCGGTTTTCATGTCGGTCCACAACGGGGGGTTAAATTAACAATGAGATGGTACAGTTGTGGTTTTCCAGGTGTACGCTCTAGTAACACGACGAACGGTGAGCCACCCATATTGGCCAGACTGTCGAAATCGTCAAGACGCCAAATCCACCGCGTTGTGTCTTCACCCTACTTGTCTCGTGGGATCAACGGAGTAGCATGGAGCGATATTTTATCGAGATGATACGAATCCGTTGGACATCTAAGATGACAAGCAAGCCGAGATCTTCATATCTCCCCATGAGTTGCAGGTCAACACATAACATGCCATACAAGGGGTCATGGCAGAAGTTGGAACGGTCAGAGAACCCTCTAGAAACCCACTGGGTTAACGACGATGGCATTGGGTCCAAAGAATAGATCGCCCATGAGCGTCGGAAACTCAAGACTGTACGCAGGATCAAGCGAACGACAGGAGGAAACGTCAGGTTGCGGCTCGCCCAGGGATAGCTCCTCGAGGACAGGTGTACGAACAAGGTTGTATATCAAGAGCTTCGTTGAGTTACTTCTCGCCCTCTCGGCGCCTAGCACGGTAACATCAAAGATGAACATAGCTAATTGATTTCTTCCTGGATATACTGTCGCACAATTTGCCCGGGGAGTCCCCATGCGGTGTAAGATAATCCCTACATGCCAGTCGCTCACCAAAACATCGCATACTGGGTCGGAGAGTGTCGAATCAGATCCAGAACCGAATAGCTCAAGAATCAATAAATCCTCAGTGGTCTACAGTGAAGTGGCCGACTGGAACACATCGTTAACACGGAAGCCAAGAAGGAGTGTGATCACGGGCTTGCTGGCAAGAGGATAGGCGAGTCCGGTCTTGAGCGAACAAAAGCGCAAGGAGATCAGCATTGAGCTAAGACAACGAGTAAGTTAAGCTCTACGTGATGCGAGAAAAGACACACTTTGTTTGATCCGCAGTCAGTAACACTAGCAGCTGTTGGCCTGGACCTACTTCGCAGTCACCGAACTTTATGCCACACGTGATCTTCCATTGCGATGCGGGTTCATCCAAGGGAACGACGTGAAAGATGTTTACCGACTCGGATATAGACCCTGTCTTGAACCACTGTGTTAGGAGAAGCTATCTCGGGTGTCGGTTGAGAATAGGTTCCTCCCAATCGAACTCCGGCGTTATGGTTTGGCCACGGTGTAGCTCAAGTCCAACCAGTCTGCAACGCACATCGAATAAGCCGGTAAGAAGAGAGCACAGAGTAGCCAACTCACTATCACGATAGCGTCGAAGCGATTCTAGTAAGTCCCACGATCTAGTGTGTGTGAGATCAGTCGAGAGCTGCAGTCGGTTTCACCTCCAGTTCGATCTGAAGCTGTAGACTAGCCGTATTGTTGACAAGCTGGAGATACGTATGGCACGTCTGATTATTGTGATCATGTATGAGCAGTGGATACTCACTAACCAACTCTAAGCTTACTGCCGAAAGCTGCAAGACATCTATCTCGGTAGTCACCAAAGCATAAGACGCGAACAAGAAGTTCCTTCGGTAACTGTCTAGGGGCACCCGACCGTAGTTACATGAATACGGATAAATAGCGATTGAGGGGATATACTGTAGTGGGTTCGAGACTGCGGAGGAGTAGCAACGAACCACATGGCGGGAACAGCCTAGCGCTTAACTGTGTTGATCCCTGGCTGCCAATGACTAATCAGCTCATTGAGGTAAACAAGACCCAACTTGCCTCTGACTACTGCCATTGTCCGTGACCAGGAAAAAGATCGAGGGCTCATCGCTCAATAAAACCAGAGGCCCCGCTGAGGCATTTTGTTTGTATCTTCTTGGGGTGAGATGGTATCTTTGATCGACAGTTGGGAGGTTGGTAGCCCGGTTAGTGTAGCAGCATTCTCACCCGACGGGGCTCGTGTTGCGATCGGCACTAGTGGGTATACTATATCGATATATAATGTGTACAGCGGGGAAAGGCTGGTTGGCCCGAAAGAAGGGCATAGTGATTTGATTCGGGTGTTGGTATTCTCGCCTGATGGACGCACACTCGCTTCTGGTTCAAACGATCAGACTGTACGCCTCTGGGATACCAACAGCGGAAGGGCATTGTTTGAGCCGCTCACAGGTCACACTGACTGGGTCAAATCTGCCACCTTCTCGCTCGACAGTCGACTTGTTGTGTCTGGATCCCAGGACTGTACCGTTTGCATAAGGGACGCACGCACTGGAGAGATTGTAGGAGAGCCTATCGACGTAGGTTTGTGGGTATCAGTTCTATGTACTGCACCCGGCGACAGACTGGCTGTTGGAGTGGCCAGAGACAGTACCATCACGGTGTATGACATGAACACCCACGCACCCATCTTCGAATGCGTCGGGCATGGCGGCCCAGTCTGCTCGATATCCTGTTCGCCGGATGGTCGCCTCCTCGCTTCTGGATCCAACGGCAGTGACTGTACCGTTCGCATCTGGAACGCAGCGTCGGGTCTACCGGTCGGCGGGCCACTGGAAGGACATTTCCTGTGGGTTACGTCGGTAGTGTTACATGTTCTCCCCCGATAGCAGATACGTCGCTTCTGCCTCCAGCGACTCGTCGATACGAATATGGAGTGTAGAAACTAGGGAAATGCACGGCGAACCACTGATTGGCCACAAGAGTGCGGTGGCTGGTATTGCGTTTACTTCGGACGGGAACTGTCTTGTGTCCGGAAGCGGGGATGATACTGTCAAGATCTGGGATGTACGCAGTCTTGGCATTACAGCCGACACGTCTCTCAATGCTCGAGCCCCGATCGAAGCGCAGCCGCCGGAGACTGAGGTAACGAGCGAGAACGTATGAGTGTTTACACTTCGCATCTATTTCGCTATCTCATGTCTATTATGCACAGTCCCCTAAGCAAGTTCTCGCGCAGCTTGACGTTCAAGGCTGTGCGGATACAATGGACCAACTCAAAATAACATCCGAACTAGAGGTTGAAATCACGAGTGCAACGGTAAGTACATCGTTGCGTTCTTCATATGTATCTGACGATACGCTGATCGAACATGCTTTCTACGTAGACTCCTGAGGAGATTGTCTTGCGCCTTAGCCTCCGGGGCTGCGCAGATATAACCGAACAGCTCGACTTTACAACTTGCAGCGAGCGCCCGATCTCGTCCGGAGGCTTCGGCGACATCTACAGAGGCAGGCTGAAAGCTGGAACACAGGTTGCGATAAAAACGATCAGGCTGTATGCTAGCTCCAGCGAGCAGGATCGAAAGATACTCAAGGTCAGGCAACACGCCTGCAACTTCATCGCTCGTCCAAACACTTACAGGAATACAGCATGCTGCTCACGAAGTATACACCTGGTCGAAATGCAAACATCCCAACGTGCAGCCGCTGCTTGGACTAGTCATGTTCCATGGTGATATCGGGATGATTGCACAATGGGAGTCGAACGGTAGTATGCCTCAGTACCTCGAGCGACAGGCAGACGTGGACCGCTGCGCCTTGGTAAGTTCGGACGATCTCCGAAGTACGCGCGGCTAATTAAGCAAGCTCGTTCGTTCACTAGAGTACTCAGATTGCCGATGGCCTCTCCTATCTACACGCATCCGGAGTGGTCAGTTAGACTTCAGTTGTACCGGCACCATAGTTGCTGACTGCAATCACCCTGCATCGTACTAATCTAGGTCCACGGTGACCTCAAAGGTGTATGCAAACATAAATGAATCTGGGGACCATATCTTTTAACTCAGCTATCGCAGGCAAACGTGCTCATATCTCAAGACGGCGTTGCCCGGCTCGCCGACTTTGGCAACGCCAAGCTGTAAGAGTATTCGCTGAAGTTCACGAAGACGTCGACTAAGGAAGCCCTGTCGTCGCGCTGGGCGGTGAGTGGGCTAGAAATGCTCTGACTGTTACGCCCGACTGTTTTGCACCGCACAGGCACCCGAGCTGTTCGAGGGCAAGCCATGTAGCTATGAGACGGATGTGTATGCGCTCGGGATGGTGCGTTTGAGCGTGCATGCACTTGTTATCATCTGATACGTCCCTTATGGCAGACCATACTAGTACGCCCTCTGTTTGACATATTTGGAAGCTCCGACGCTCATCCGCGTCTTAGGAAGCAGTGACGGGCGATGTTCCGTGGATGGGGATGAGCGAACGCGCAATCATGTTCGCCGTAACTTTCAAGAAAGGGTGTCCTGAGCGCCCTGAGACGCATATACCGGCAACGTCAGAACACGGAGATACGCTTTGGTCTCTGCTGAAGTCGTGCTGGGAGTTTGAGCCAGGGGAACGTCCCAGTGCAGCCGCGGTAGCGCAAGCGGTACGTGAATAACTAAACTATATAAACGGTACCGTAAACCCCACTTGTTGGTAGATGAAAGGTGCTACGCAGAGAGGACTGAAGCCCAGATAAACAGTTTAGGCAAAGATTCCTGATCTCAAGCATATATGTTGCATCGAATATGCATTCATTGGGCCGCTATCCGAGAGTCATCTGACAGTGTACTTCGAGTCACTCAGGTATATAATGAACCACAAGTCGCTCAGTTTCCCCTTCGTAGTCCCTCTGCGAACAACATGTTAGCACTTGCTTAACTAACCAATACCCAGTAGAGAATTCCGGAATCACCTTAATTCCAACCAGTCTATTCCCATCAACTATCCAATCATCATACTGGAGAAGCAAGTCCCCTACAATGCCAAGCCGGTATGGAAGCCTCGAAACGATCGGCTCCTTGCCGATATCCGTTATCACGGTTGGCATGTCTTCTCCTACATTGATCACTGCTATCTCTCGCTTCATGAAGTCGTGTTTGAATTTGTGCGGCCAAACGCCCTCTTTGAACGTACGGTCGTCTATGTCCACAGCTCGGAGTCTACTGCTATCTGACTCGCGATTTCTATACCGCTTGACGACCAAGGGGTTGAAGTCGGCAATAAAATGATATGGCACTGGTTCGCCGCGTGCATGCTTGTACAGCATAACGAATCGCGAACCATGCATATTAGACTGGCTGCCTAAACCAGTAAGGCTCCAGATCCATCGTGTTGCGCTTTCGCCCCAGTTGTCCCATGGGATCAGTTGAGTAGTATAAGGAGCTGCGTTCTCAACATAATTACGTATTCGTTGAACGTCCAAGAAGACGATAAACCTGTTATCCTCGTATCTACCAATCAGTTCGAGATCGAGACACAATGTTCCATAAGCGGGGTCGGGGCGAAATTTCGAACGCTTCGGAGAAAAGTCACAGGAAACGGAGCCAGAGTATACTTCAATGGCACTAGGTATAAAGAATAGATCATCCATAAGCGTAGGAAACTCAAGACTATAGGCAGGGACAAGCGGAACGTAGGAGGAGGCATCGTACTGCAGCTCATCCAGGGATAGGTTCTCGGAGACAGGTGTACGGATGTGGTTGAATATCAGAAGCTCTACTGAACTGGCCCCAGGCGCCTGACTGTTCACGGCTGTGATGGCGGTAAACACCGCTAATTGATCTCTCCCTAGATATGCTGTGGTGCAACCGCCCGGACGGTTCCCTGTATGATGCAAAAGAGCCCCTAAGCGCCAGTTTATGATCAAGACATCGTAGACTACGTCGGGGAGCGAATCCGATTCGGTACCGGATAACTCGAGAATTAACAAATCTTCAGTTACCCATAGTGAAGTGTTGCATCCGGATGGAGTGCCGATTCGGAAGCCGATCTGGAGTGTGATCATAGGTTTGCTAGCAAAGGGATGGGCAAGTCCAGTCATTAGGGAACGAAAGTGCAAGGAGGGTAAACTTGGGCTACTTCAAGGAATGAGAGAAGCCCCACATGATAGGGAAGCGATACTTACTTTGTTTCATCCACATCCAGCAATACGAGTAGCTGCTGGCCGGGATCCGCAGCAAAGTCATACCAATCTATGTCACACTTAAACTTCCATTGAGATGCCGGGTCATCTAAGGGAACGACGTGAAAGATGTTTGCTGGATCAGTTATAGAGCCTGTTTCAGAGCATTGTGTTAGGAGAACTCCGTAGTGAGGCGTCGGTTGAGGAGAGATTCTCCTTTCGAATTCCCGTGTTATGGTTGGACCTGAGTGTAGAGCCAAGTCCAACCAGTCTGCAATGTAGAGTGACTTAGCCAGTATAGCAAACAGCTACACGGCAGCTAGCTTACTGTCGCGATAGCGTTTGAGTGACTCAAGCAAGGCTTGCGATTCCGTTCGTCTGAGATTACTCGAAAGCTCTAGCCGGTTTGCCTCTAGTTCGATTTGAAGCTGTAAAATGGCGGTGTTACTGACAAACTGAAAATACGCCTGACAGGTCTTATACGCTCAACTGTCAGCAACAATACTCGCCAACTAACTTCAGGCTTACTGCTGAAAATCGCAAGATATCTTGGATGCTGCCTAACTGCAAGATGCGAACAAGCAGTTCCTCTGGCAGGCTTCTGAGCGCTACCGGAGGTTGCAACATCGCGGGTTGAGAACCAACGATCGAAAGAGCACTAGCTTAGAACGCGATTGAATCGGGGAGAGTCCAGCCCGGTTCAAGTTTGCATTGGCAGGAGTGCGTATGAGTTCTGTCAAGAGATCTTATAGGAGTCCGAGTGGTGATAGGGCGGGGTGTAGTAAGTACTTGATATGATGGTTGAACGAGTCAGAAAAGTTACCAGCATCAAATAAGCGCCCAGCTCCTATGATGGGCCAATTAAAGCCGTCGATGGGCGCGCCATCATGCCTCTGGTTTAATCAAAAAATGGTTCGCGTCATGAGATAATCATCGCTTTATGTCAGCCATTCGGCTCTTACCAGCACCACTACGTTGAAGAACGTGAGCCATTGTACATCTATTTTGGGTACAGTTTTGGAACTACAAACCCCTCATACATGCGTCGGAGGTGCTGATATCGTAGGATAGAGATAAAGATAAAATGTGGACACACCTCCTGCTAGCTCTGAGCGCGTTCTTTTCCCCACTCAATCATCGTCAATATCCGAGTCGTCCTCGTCCTCCTTGTCCGCACGCCTCTTGGCTGCAATCGCCTTTTTCTGGATCCCCTTATCTAGCTTGAGCACCGATAACGATATACGAGCGTTGCAACCTAATGGCATAGTTAGAGGAGTCATGATATTCAAAAATAGGAACTCACCTGTTCCAGGACAATTGTCGTGTTTCTTTACATACTCTCGAATAGCTTCAGCAGAGAATGTATGTCCGCAGACCGTGCTATAGTTAGGCTTAGTCAGGTTAATCGGGCTAGAAGAGGAGACAACAACACACGATGTGAGAGGGTCGACATATATCTGGAGAGTGAGGGGGCACTTGTAGTCTTGTGTTACTCCTCCGACTTCAAGTTCATCGTCCGAGCCCTCAGGGTCATCGTCCTCTGCGAATAATACTCGGTTACCTCACACATGGAGGTACGAGAAGACTTTATATACCTCTTGGTAGGAACTGCGTGACGGGCGGCATGGCTTCTGAGTGGCCACTTTCCTGTAAAGATGTTATAGTCTTGGATAGACTCAGCACTAGCCAACAAGACGAACCCATATTCCTTCGATAAAAGACTTGAATGCCTTAGATTTTCCATACTTCTGACGAGCCGTTTGCGCCTTGTAAGATTCAACCCGCTGCTCTACACCTGCTTCGAATATAGCCGCCGGATCAATCTAGCAGCATACGTCAATCACGGCGATCCCCCGCATCAAAACAAAGAACTCACGATTTTGCGACCACTTCCTACCGGTTTTCGGATTTCATTGTCAAGTGCATCTTGGTGAAGTGCTGAGATATGCTGCATATCAAGCAATTCGAGGAGCGACTCTTGAATTCTCTTAATTTCCTATAAATCATGCCCGCTTGAGTTACATACGTGACGGCATACCACTGCAACTACTCACCTTGTCATCAAACGGATCCTCCCCAGTCGGAAGCGCGTCCGCCAACATGACAGCCGTATCAGTCATAGCTTCAATTGCCTGCGAGTATAGTTGATCGTGTACACGAATATCAGAGCCTAGTACTCGGATTTTGTCTTCTTGGATCTCCATAAGCGGCTGGTCTGGATAGTTGGCAATCGACGCAAGTACGCGTTCAAGCTTGGCAGCTTCATCTTCGTCTTCTTCGTTCATCTCTACATCTTCTTCTCGAGGTGGAGGTCGTGCAGTTGAGTCGCGTGCGGCTTTTTCAGCTTTGACGCGTTTAGCAGGCATCAGTGTGGTGGATGATGGTGGTGGCGGAGATCAAGTGGTGGCGAGGTCCTCGGCGCCTAACTGGTGATTATGTCACAGGCTGATCAGGGTCACCACACATCTCATCCTCGACCTGTCCACCATGGCTTCCCTCGTCGCTCGCCTAGGAGCACTATCTCTCCGCCAGTCTCCGGCGATATCTAGAAATGCTACACAAATATCATGTACTGCTACAAGGCTAAACTTCCAATCGCCTATATTCCCCCGCTCATTCCATGCGACATCTCCCAAGCTCGCTACTCTAAATCAAGTCATGCGGGGCGCTCGAAAGACAACCAAACCACGTACAAAATCTCCCGCGCTCAACAACTGCCCTCAAAGAAAGGGTGTCTGCGCCCACGTCGGAGTGATGAAACCCAAAAAGCCCAACTCGGCAAAACGCAAGTTTGCGAGGGTCAAGCTTACGAACGGAAAGACGACGTTGGCGTATATTCAAGGAGAGGGACATAATCTACAGGAGCATAGTGTGGTGTTATTGAGAGGTGGACGGACGCAGGATCTACCTGGTGTGAGGTAAGTGGGCGAGACAGAAGTGGGGTATGATGAATTAACGATTGTTAGGTATAAAATTGTGAGAGGAGCGCTTGACTTTGGTGGGGTAGCTAGCCGGAGAGTTTCGAGGAGTAAATATGGAAGTGAGTGTATTTGAATCATCTCCTGACTAGTCTAACTATCGCTCTTAGCCAAGCAACCGAAATCATAAGCGGACCCAGTCAACCTTCGCATTTATACCATGAAAATCGTCCAAATAGCTCCCATCACAACTGGATTGGGATCAGAAATATATTTGTACATTTTAAGTCCCACAACCTTCTCTACCGCTCCAACATCCTCGTCCAATCAAACTTTTCAAACTTCTCCCTAAACATCTCCACCCGCTTCTCATTCATCCTAAAATCCTCCCTTCGGGGCCGCCTCCACCTCCTCGGCTCAACGTCCAAGATATTCCCAATAATCTCCGCCGCAAAGTACCTCGGGAATTGTCCGCCACCTTTATCTCCCTCATCCACATTCCCGTCCGGATCGTCCTCGGCATCTCGTCCTTCGATGACATGCCCGTACCCTTGTTCGCCTTTATAATCCCATTGAACCATAAAGTATGGTAGGTTGGGTACGAGTGAGCGACGGAACCCGCCTGGACGTTTTGAGAAATCGATGAGCTTTTTGTGTTGAGACCATTCAGATTCGGAGGCTAGAATCGATTCCTAAACATTTTATGTGAGATAAGAGAAGAACATCGTGAGAAAGGGAACGCACCCAGAAATAAGCAGGCAACTCGGTAAACTGCTCCCTCGGCACAGGAACGCACTCGATAACAGTATGCCGTTGTTGCCTCAAATTCATAACCGTCTCATAAAACACAACACCCCGATCCTCCTCCGCAAACATTCGCATCAAGCATTTCATGAAGTTCTATACCAGTTGTTAACACAAAAGCCCAAACCTGACAAAACATATGAGACTGACCTTGATCTCATCCCAAACGTCATCATCAGCCTCTAACGAACTCAACATATGCTGCAACGGCACAATATGACAATGTCCAGGTAGGAGTTCCTCGTGGGGGGTACACGCGAGATACACCCGCGTGCCCATAGCGATCACCGCCGCACGGGGAGGAGCCATCTCGTCGTTCGGATTCCCTGGACAATGAATGCACGAAGCGAGAACTTTTTGCGTTCGCGCATAATCTAATCCAAACTCAACCCATCAATGACCCCTCCAAAAATAAGACAAAACGGGACACACCGTTGATTGCAAACTGCCGCTTCATCGCATCACTCTTCATCTTTCGCCTCGCAAGCCTCTCCGCATTCTCGTCCACATACTCCAAATCATCTTCGTATTTCCCATCCCGAGCAATCGCACCAGCAAGCGCAGCATCCAGATTTTTCTGGTCCGCCGCACCGCCGCCGAGTTTTTCTTGTCGAAGCAAGTCGGCGAGCGATTGGGTATCATCGTCGGCATTGACACGAAGGAGTTCGCCTGTTTTAGGGTCGCGCGTTTCGAACTGAACCAAGAGATCAATAAGAGCTAAACGCGAGTGCGATAGGGACGACGTACGTTATCCTGCTTTTTCCGCCTATTCCCAGGTAACATTGGCACATCACCCTCACCCGGTCGCCCAGTCCCAACATCATACAACCTCCCGTGCCCATCCATAGTAGGCAACACTTCCACTCTCGTCTCCTCATCATCATCCTCGTCACTCGCACCCCCTCTCAACGCAGCATCGTACTCGGCCTGCAACGCATCTGCATCCGCACCGCCCATCAGTTTCGCGCGCAACACCTTGGCCTGAAGTTTATTCAACTCGCTCGGGGAAAGTTTCTTCTTCTTGCCCTTGTCTTGCGCGGAGGGGAGGTTTGTAGGAGCTAGAACGCTCGGAATGGGTGTACTCGGTTTTGGAGAACCAAGGCCGGGTCGAGTGGGCGGAGAAGCTGTTCCTCCTAAAGCTGGTTTTGGCGCGCCCTTGAGTTCGTCTACGCGTCCTTTGAACGCTGCTGTAGAATTTGCGCCCGTTCCGGGTCCCGCACCAGGTGTAGGCGGCGCACTATCTCCAGCTCCACCTGGACGACGGAATGATCCGCGTGAAGATGAGCGAGAAAGGTCCGCGGTGGGCGTGTTAAACATGTACCGTTCCCCAGTAGTGAGGGTAGGACCGGACCGTTGAGGTGTGCGAGAGGAACTAGAACCAGAACGTTCGTCGAGCCATTTACGTTCGGTTAGGGCAGCTTCCCAATGATCCCAGCTGTCCCAGCGGCCGCGAATGACCTATTTGAAGCGTGATTGGTTATATTAGATATGGAAGGAGCAGAGTGACGTACCTCTTCAAGTGGTTTGTTTTCGTCCTCGGCTTCTTGGTATGTTCGTTTCAGTTTGAGCATGCGCCATTGAGAACCTGGTGCACCGGGTTGAGGAGGACCTTTAGCCTGAGCGTCAGGCTCGGGTTCGCGACCAATCTCACGCGCCGATATGCGCGGCTGTACACACCCAAGTGAAAAACAACGTCCACACCTCGCAGCAAACGCACCTTTTCATTCGGATCCTTTGGCGGCGGCTTCTTCCTATGCTCCGTGCCTAATGAGCTGAAAAAATCGACCCCACCACCAAGCGTCCGTCCGCCAGTCAACTCTTCTCCAAACCCGTCCGTCATCTCGTCCGCAGTTTGAACTATGGCGCGCGGTGGAGGACGTGAAGGTGTACCGACCGGTACGGTAGGCTCGCTCGGGTCGAGAAGCATCCATTCGTCGCGTTGGAGCTTTGTCTGAGTCGGTTCAGCTAGTTTGGGAGGTGACTTTGCGCCTGGAGGAATGGTGGACGGGTTCGAAGTGAGAGCCAGAGACTCGGCGGTTGGGATATCCGAGACGACTGCCTTCAGACTTTTCAGTTACTTAAATTCCAAGCAAATAGGCAAACAGTCACCTGATCTCCCTCACCGTCAATATTCTTCTCTATCCACACATCCTCGCCGCTCTCGTCATCAACAACACTGATCCCCTGCTTGGACTTGTGCTTTCCATGCCTATGCCTGTCTTCTTCCTTCTTTTCCTTCTTCTCCTTCTTCTCCGTTCTCCGTTTCTTGTGCGCACGTTCGTCGTCCGAACCAGCACGATGCTGGGACTTGTGTTTCTCAGTGGTGGTGTTCATGAGATAGTGGCGGATGACGTCAGCTTGATCGGGCATTAGGCGCCGCTGACTAATTAATCATTTAGTCATTTCCTTAGCACCTGATTGATGGGCCATCAACATCAGCACACGCGTCGACGGCAACGCAGTTCAGACGCAGTTGTTCTCGCCCGCTATTCCAGCGGGTGGCACGTTCATGGCCGAAATCGTCCCGGTTATCTCCTCGGGGTCGGTCGCCTCGGTCTGTGCGCAGCGATAGCGACAGCATACTTAAGAGCCAACCCTTGGGTCTTATTTCGACATCACATTTCCAAGAAATTCGGCTAGCAAACATGTCTCCTATCAACAACTCTGCTCTCAACGCACTCCGTGCCAACCTCTCGCCTAAGGCTAGCGTTGCTCTCCCAGGCGAACCCAACTACACCATCAAACGCTGGGCCGCGAATGCTGAAAAACCAGCCGCAATTGTAGCTAACCCTGCGACTCCCGAAGATGTCGCTCAGATTCTCGCTTTTGTTCAAGGCAAAGCTCCGTATGAGGTGCAACAGAAACTCGATTTGGCTATCAAGGTCCGCCGTTGATAAATATTTCCTTTTGAGGTACATATGATTGACTTATGTTTTGATTCAGGGCGGTGGACATACGCCTTCTGGCGCCTCTAGCACGGACGGAGGTCTAGTTATCGACTTGCAGCCGAATCTGAACGCGGTTCGAGTTGACCCTGAGGCCAAACTTGCTTATGTCTCTGGAGGTGCCCTCTGGGGAGAGGTCGATGAGGCAACCGTCAAGCACGGTAAGTACTAAAGGACCCAGTTTCAAAAACTACACTCAAATGTGTCTACCAGGCTTGGCATCCGTATCTGGTGTTGTCAGTCATACTGGTGTCGGTAAGTGTACTCAACCATAACTACGGTTGACATGAAACTGAACACTGAATTTCTAGGCGGGTATGCACAGTCTACCTCAGTCACTTTGTTCTAATATCTAACCATCCCAACCCATAGTCTAACCCTTGGAGGCGGTTTCGGCTGGCTCTGCAGCCAATACGGCCTCGTCATCGACAACGTCGTCCAATACACCCTCGTCACCAGCTCTGGCGACATTCTCACCGTTTCGGAATCCTCCAACCCGGACCTATTCTGGGCTCTACGTGGAGGCGGAGGAAACTTTGGAGTGGTGACCGAGTTCGTTTTGAAGGTATATGATCAGCGGCCGGATTTGTGGTCCAGTGGTGAGTACAGGCGTTTGCATGGTTTGGAAGAGTTCGGAGGGCTGAAGGTTCTTGCAGTTTTGATTTTCCCTCCGACTGCGATCGAGAAGGTCATTCCCGAGGTGAACGCGTGGCTCAACGACCGTACGCCTGAGGAAAATATGCATATCGTGTTCGCGAAAGGACCCAGTGGACATGTGAGTTCTATCCAAGCATTTCTGATAGGCCACTAACTTGGTGATTTCAGCCCGGTATGATGGTTCAACTGATCTACAACGGCGACTCCCAAGAAAGCGCCAAGAAGTTCGAACGGTTCGTCAAACTAGAGCCTATTATGAATATCTCGGATACAATTCGTACGTTCCTTCCACTAACATCATGCTTCGTTTACGTCTAACACCTCACCAGCATATATCCGGCTCAACCAGTTGCAGGTAAGCCCTATCCCTCTCTCCTTTCATTATAGCTTCTCACAGAAACCCACAGGATGAATTCGCCACCCACGGCTCTAACCGCCTGCTTCAAGGCAACTTTATCCCCATCACCTCAGACTGCCTCCCTGTCGGCCTCGTTCAAGACATTTTCGCCAACTGGCATAAACTCGTGACCGAAAACCCGGTAGCTGCCAAATCCGTCTTTGCCATCGAACTATATGATGCGCGTAAATGGAGCTCGATTCCAGCCGACGCGACTGCTTTTGTTCATCGCAATCCAGTACGTATCATGCTTCCATTTCTACACAAAAACAATGCTGATGGGATTTGTATAGACCTGGAATCTCGCATATATCCTTAACTGGTCCGACTCCGCCTTCACACCTCAAGCCGGCCCAACAATCTTCGCGCTCGACAAAGTCTACGCCGAATCACGCGATAAGTACTTCCCACCTGAACTTACTGGTCAAGGCGGGTACATGAACTACCTCGACGAGGAGAGCCGGTTGGCGAACAAGGAGTTTGTGTATAAACGGTTCGGACAGAACTTCAAGCGGTTGGTTGAGGTGAAGAAACAGTATGACGTTGAGAATCTGTTTGGCAAGTGGTTTGCTATTCCGAGGAGTGCTTAAAGATTGGGCTTAAGTGTATTTTGCTGTTTGTTGTATGATTTAAACGTGAATATCCCTGCTCTATATATGAAACTAAGATGTGAATGAGTTGACACGCCAGCCGGACTGTATGAGACAGCTCTATGCCGCCGTGTAACTATATTGTAGGGAGGTTTGCCACCTTGTTGTGAGAAAGTGTTGAAGTTATGTTTCTATTTTTAGCAGCTTGCACAGTGAGATGCCCGCGTCACGTGACGCTCGGTTCTACCAACGGACTCACACCGAGGGAGAAACAGGCACAGTGCACGATAACAAATACGACATACAAGGCGCAGAAGAGTCGAGCTTGTATGTATAGCATATAGAAGACTACCAGCTCCCGTTTGTCTTTTGTAATACCGAGACCCTGACCGAAAGATGTATAAGGCAATGGAAATCCAAGGCCGAGCAGGTTTTATAAAATCCCCAAATCATTGAGAGAATATCCCAGCTCCTGATAGCCACAGCCCTGCATATTTTCCTCTCCCCCACTATGGCCCCTGTCAACAACGCTAGCGCGATCTTCAACGAGGTCCCTCAGGCGACGCTTGAAGTCGACAAACCTTATATCACTACAAGAATCGACACGATTGATCTTGATACTGTCCAGATCAACGGAGGTATCCTTATCAAGATGCTTTATTTGTCTGTTGAGCCGTACCTCCGCGGCATGATGCGCTCTATGGCGGCTGGTTTGGGTATGCCAGTTTACAAACTTGGAGAACCGTAAGTATATGCACTCCACCAGGATACGTGTGTCCGAATAATTCGGCTCGGACTAATGTGCCGCATCTCAGTATCTTCGGGTTTGGAGTTGCCACCGTGCTGCGTTCCGAAAAGGCTGGCATCAACCCTGGGGATAATCTTTATGTCACGCTATGTCGTAAGTCGGACGGCATTTCCTCTGATTGTTTACTCACATTCTCTCTCAGCATTCCAGCAATATGCTGTATTATCCGCCAGTCACATCATCCGCGTAATACCTAACGACCCTAAGATTCCGCTTAGCGCATATATTGGGATCCTAGGTATGCCAGGTAAGGTATATCGTATTACTCGTTTGTCACAAATATCAATGCGCGTTTCTCAGGTATGACCGCATTCTACGGACTCGAACTTGTTGGCAAGCCCAAGGAGGGTGAAACAATTTACGTATCTACGGGAGCCGGCGCAGTTGGCTCGTGAGTGCCCCCTAAAACTATGTCCTAATGATATGCGCCCATGTTTTGACTGCCGGGGCTTATAGGTTAGTCGCGCAGCTGGCCAAACTCAAAGGTCTCAAAGTTATCGCGTCGGCTAGCACGGATGAGAAGGTTGAGTTTATGAGAGGCATTGGCGTCGATGTACCTTTCAACTACAAGAAAGAAAAGATGTCGGAGATATTGGCTAAGGAGGGCCCTATTAATTTATACTGGGACAATGTTGGCGGTTCAACACTTGAGGTATGGTTCTGGGATGCAGATGTCTAAGGTCATTTTTAACTCAGGGAAGTAGGCTGCACTCGACGCATGCGCTGTTCGTGCTCGAATTGTCGTCTGTGGTGCAATTTCGGGGTATAACTCTACTAGCGAACCGTATGGAGTAAAGGTAAGTTTGTAGTTTATATCTCTCATATGATTTGACAAATGGCACTATATTGGCAGACAACTTCCAACATCCTTTTCAAGCGATTGAGCGTTCAAGGTTATGTGGTCAACGAAGGGGAGCCTGAGTATGAAGGCCAGACAGGCAACCCAGTCAAATTCCTTGCTGCACTTACTCCGCTCATCCAGTCGGGCAAGCTCAAGTGGTCGGAGCAAGTACTGGAGGGTGTGGAGCATGTAGGGAAGGCGCTTGTGGATATACTGGATGGGAGGAATGCCGCCAAGGTTGTAATAAAGGCTAATGATTTTTGAGGGGAGGGGTTACTGAGCTAAACCACGTTTCTGTTGGTTTACATCACTCACGTACGAGATGAAATTGATCTTCTGCTCCTACTTTTCGAGAAAGTGTGACGGAAAAATATTTAAACATCGGCCCGGATGCTGGGCGGTTTTGAGGGCAAACCATGTGAATTACCGAGAACAATAAGGTATCCTTCGTACCATTTTAGGTATCGATGGTATGTTTTCCTCCATGTAGTCTAGGAGTACATATGAACACGCAGAATGATAGCCGGCCGGGCTCGGGCATCTTCAAGATTGAAGCTCTGGTACTGTGACTTCGTTACTGTGCCTGATGCACTACTATTCGATTGACCATGTCATATTGACTCTCGAATTGGCCGTGATGAGCCTATATTGTCTGAGCAACGTGGATTTCAAGATGCCCAGCTTTCACAAAAATAGTCTTGATCCCTCGCAGCGACGATTCAGGAGTAACAGATACCTCATTTACCTTATAAGTATTTTAGCACCAAACATGCTCTCAGCCGCACGAGCCGACGTGATTAGTGGCTCGCCCCTGCTTCGGAAATTAAAATTCAGCTACACCTTTTACTGAGCAGCTCCGTTCGATTAGCTCGAGCGGCTCGCCGCACGGATGGCTTCTACTATAGACAGCCTGTTATCCATGCCGGATCGAAGCCGCATAGTAGCAGATTTGGCCCCATCATCCCGGCGTATGGATATGGATAATAGTCATCCACGCTGAAAACCCCATTTTGTCAGGCCCAAGAAGCTCCCGGGACAGGACTGTCCGTTGGCCGACCCTATTGATCACGAGAATTTGCGCCCGTGCCCGGCAGCCGAGACACCCACAAAGCCCGCTACCTTATGGTTCGGTCAGGGACGGAGACCGCAGCGCGGTTATCAAAATAGAAGAAACGTCGCTCAGTGATTGGATGAACAGGGCAATCACTTGAGAAGCCGGTGATCGTAAAATACGTCATTGATTGATGTGCTGAAATAAGAATTTTAGCAACCATGTGTTCCATCGCACAGCATACTGAGTCGTATCATCACTGGTGTTCTAAAAGCAGCAGAGAGTGCCTTATTTGTTTCTGTTCTGGTGCAGGAATAGGCGCTCAAATGGTTTAGCCCGCATTATGGCCTAATAGAAAGCCGACCAAGTAGAAGCGGCAGTCAACCGTATGCGTGTTAGGCACCGGAGCCCACTTCTGACGGATAGAAGTCGGGGTATATGTAAGCCTTGTAGTCTCGTTGATTCCTCAACTATGCTACGTCTCGGCATCTCGGGATATCCACGCCGAAACCGCAACGATGAATCACATATGTGGGGTAAAAATAACCAGCTCTTGTTTTGGAGGATTTGGCATATCTATGCCCGACCTAGCCCTTGCACTCATTTCGGTCGGACATGTGTCTGTGTGTATACCGGCAGACACGACCCAAAAGAGGAGGAGGTGTTTTGACCACATTCTAGGAGCACAGAGTCATCCAGTGTCTAGACCTGCCTGGTAGGATATTCTGGCCAAGGAATGTCCTTCCATCCGCTCGGCTGATCTGTCGCATCTAATGTGATGACGAAACTTATGTGGTTGACTAGGCTAGATTCTGCTACGGCGCATGTGCACGAGAACAGGGATAAGATTATGGCCTACTAGTGTGGGAGTCCTCTGGATTACATGACATGGATAGGCAAGTGGAATGGTCGCCTGCAGGACTAGCGGGAAAGAAACGATAATAGCATATATTTGTGAAACCAGTGCTAAAAATAGATTTTCTGGTTTGCTGAATATATGCGCGTGAGAGTTTTTTGAACGGTGGGCAACGACGGGCGGGGAGCAATCGATCAACTGAGCCGCCAAGGCGGGCCGGAGACGGAAGCGCCGAGCGGGTGTTTGATGCCGTGTGATTCTCATGCTTCTGTTTGATACCATCACGATCATGTTCATAGGCGCACAGACAAACTAGTCCCTCGCTTACTTTTCTTGTTGCCGGAAGTCTCTCGATTTTTCAAATGACTGCTGATACACGACAATACTATTTTACTCTGAACGAACCTCTCAAACTGGGTAGATGGAACATCAGATGTTGTGTGGCGGCGCCGGTACCTGTCTTGGGGAGCCGGAAGCTCGTTTTTCCTACCTACGCCAGCATCTCAACCCGGAATACATACTAGGCACTCCTCTGTTTGGTATCGGCTCTTTGTCGTGAACCCATGATCACAGATACCGGTCATTAAAGCCAAAGGGTGATCCCTCGCCGCGGGCAGGCGGAAGCGGAGGCGGTACGCCGAACTCAGGAATACCGAATATAGCGTATAGAGGCGTAGCACGGCCGTGGGCGCATGCTGTAGCTATGTTTGGCATAATATCCCGAATGAGCGCCCTGGCCGCGTTATCCGCTCAGAACGAATGTCGCATAAAGCTTGTCAAGCAAATAGTGGGCGAGAAACGAGTACAAAAGAGCAACATCCAGAGCTTCAATTTCAGCACAGTTCTACGGCGTCTCATCTTCTCTGATTAGAACTTTCCTACGTCTTCAATGCATCTTCGCAGTCTTCCTCTGCTCGTTGCGGGGGCTTTGCTTCCCATCGCACAAGCTAAGCTCCAGCTTGTCACCCTCAACGTGCGTACTATGTTCTATTTTACCACACGACCTACTGAAAACCTTCTCGTAGGTCACTTATGGCACGAGCAACGTCGACGGCACAAGCAAGCCGTCCTGGCTCATTAACGGCCAGACTCCTGGTCCTCATCTTGTCTGGGATGAAGGTGACCAGGTTTCTGCGACCGTCTACAACTATGGGCCCGAGCCAATTACTATTCATTGGCACGGGTGAGTTTCTATGTTCAATAATCCTATGAGGGTTACTCTAACATTACGCCGCTCAAAGTATCGAGCAGATCGGCACGCCTTGGTCCGATGGTGTACCCGGGTTGACGCAATACCCTATTCCTAACAATGGCGGGAACTTTGTCTACAACTTCACACTCTACCAATCTGGCTTCCATTGTGAGTAGATCGTATTCGCTCAAAGTGTATGATACTGACAGAGGTTGTCCGTATCAGGGTTCCACTCGCACTATGTGAGTTCTGAACTTATACTTTGTGCTCTTGAAATTAACGCAAATGGTGCAGAAAATGCAACTCGATGACGGTCTCAAAGGAACGATCTACATTCGCCCAGATCCTAACAAGCCCAAGCCTTTCAGCCAGATCGCCTCCGACGCTACTACTTTGACTCAACTCAAGAACGCCGAAATCAACGCGAATCTGCTCAACGTGTACGACTATAAGCACTATACCTCTGATCACTGGCTGTCGGAGTGGGAGCGCACCGATATTGAACAGCTCTGTATCGATAATATTATCAGTACGTTCTCTCATCTGAGCAGTTTCTTTTTCCTAGTACTGAGCATTACAACAGCGAGCGGTCAGGGACAGTCGAAATGTCCCGACGTAAATCTCGTAAACTCTCTGGCCACCCCTGACCAGAAGCCGATAACCAAGAAAGGGTGAGAGAATCACTCTTTGAAAGTATCATCATTTAGTGCGCCCGCTTACATTTCTGTTTTGTAGATGCATGTACCCGAACAACACTCTGATGTTCCCGTACCCCGAGTCCAAGCCGGATACTGTCAGCCCTGACATGTGGTACAACTGTGTAAACTCGGCTACTCCTTTCAAGGTATTCACCGTGAAGCAGAGCGACGGCTGGGTTGCCTTCAACTTGCTCGTGAGTTTACGATCGTCAACCCATGTGCTTCAGACGTACTGAAAATAATCTGTTGCACAGAACAGCGGTGCTCTTTGGGATCTTCGCGTATCAATTGATTCTCACAAGATGTACTTCTGTAAGCTCCTCTATATTGACTATCGGCTTGGAACCCCACTTATCCAATCGATCTTCAGTTGCTGCTGACGGCCAGTACACCAACGTCCAAACTGCGACGTCTATCCTTATCCCTATCGGCGAACGCTACCAGTTCTTCGTCAAGCTTGATCAAGCCGTCGGCGATTATGTTATTCGTACCGCAGCTGTCGTACTCCCACAAATCCTGACTGGCTACTCCATTCTGTCGTATAATACCCCCAAGGCGGATCCTACTAAGCTTCCTGCTGACAAAACCCCCGTAAGCGGACTCAGTGTTTATCAAAGTTCTAAGCTAAAACCATGGCGCATATAGTGGATTGATTATGCTGGTAACATCATCAATAAAGGCATCGATCTCGTCCAGGCCAATCTCGCGCCTT
Source organism: Ceratobasidium sp. 395 (assembly GCA_019616345.1). Classification (NCBI taxonomy): domain Eukaryota; kingdom Fungi; phylum Basidiomycota; class Agaricomycetes; order Cantharellales; family Ceratobasidiaceae; genus Ceratobasidium; species Ceratobasidium sp. 395. The sequence goes on along the minus strand of WSTH01000054.1, from coordinate 25,505 downwards.
ACCCTACCAATGCTCCTCCTCAAGGCAAGGCTGATTTGACTCTGGCGATGAACGTCACACGTAACGGCGAGTTCGAATGGGTCCTCAACGGTACGATATATATTCTTGCTCTATTGCTTGTTTTGGAGTCTTATTACCCCCGACCTAGGTAATCCTTGGAAAGAGGCTCCGGACAACACCGTTCCCCTGCTTTTCCAGCCCAGCGAAATTTCTTCACTTGATCCCAAGGTGTTCAAGAGCTATCCCAACGGCACGCTCGTTGATGTTATCTACACGGTTACCGCCGGAAACCCAGCCGTGCACCCTCCCCACCCGGTTCGTGCCTTGCATATACCTACCAATATATGCATCTCACACTAAGTTTGCCTAATATAGATGCACAAGCATGGTGTCAAGGGCTATTTCCTTGGTTCTGGAAGTGGCGCCTTCCCGTATGCGACCATCCAGGATGCGGTCACTGCCAAATACAAAGGTATTAACATGGTGAACCCGCCTCTCCGCGATGACTTTGTAACTGTAAGCGCCCCGTCCGCCGCTCAAACTTATCGTACATTGCTTAACACTTTTCCCGCCTGTAGCCCGTCGATATTACCGGCAAGGCTTGGGCTGCTATGCGCTTCCGTGCCATTGACCCGGGCCCAGTGATCATGCACTGCCATATTGATGCGCACCTTGCGACTGGTATGGCTGTTGGTGAGTTTTGAATCCTATCTGGTACCGTGCGCAATATCTTCTGACACAATCTACCGTCTAGTCTTGCTTGAAGGTCCTGAGAAGCTCGTGCCGGGCTATGTTCCTTCCTACTACATCAACAAGAACAAGCCCGCCTAAGTCAACAAGTGCCCCAGCGGCTTATATCTCCGGGTTTGAACTTCTTACTCTGAGATATCGATCGCTGTGCTTTACAAACAAAGTTTCTATTTTTCGTTGTTTCTACTTTTTGGGCTCAGATGCAATAAATCGATTTTGACTGTTAAAACCACAAGTTTGAATATGAGCCTGATGGAGGTCTTGTCTTGAAATAGCTCGCTGGTGGCAAGTAGCCACTCTGCCACTAGTTGCAGGCCTCAAGACTTAGGCATGTATCATCGCCTGCCGTTTTCGCACGAAACCTGTGGTTATGCTCTATCGTATTCATCTACGCGACAGTGCTTGTGCCTGGGTGCGGCCCACCCAGTGGCAATTGTTTGAAACGCCACTTGTAGCCACCGCGCTTAAGGCACACGTCACTCACGTGCCCAAGAACCTGTTTGGAAATTCAAGCTCATCAAGAAACCGTAACCAGCTGCACATCCACGACAGCGGAAGATCAACAGGGCCGCGCCTGATTTGACGAACGATGGTATAACCTTGTAAGTTGACTATTCACCTTCACCTCCGAGCAGACCTGACGCTGATTCGTACAGCCTTTTTCCCAATCAATACGGATCGTCTACGTCAGACATGCCCGCCAGATGTACTGCCTCATCAGTGATCATCCATATAGCTCAGCCAACTGGTGTGCTGCAAGTGAACTTTCTCCCCGACATATCTGTAATTCAACATGGCTTCCCTCAACTTGCATGCCCTCACGACTCTACGCGCTGCGCTTTCCAAAGATGCTACCATCAACCTTCCAGGCGATGCGACGTTTTCGACTAGACGCTGGGCCCGAAACGCCGAGAAACCGGCCGCTGTCGTTGTTTGTCCCGCTACGCCGGAAGATGTCGTCCAGACTCTTGCGTTTGTTCAGGGCAAGGGTGGATACTCTACCCAAGAGAAACTCGACTTTGCTGTCAAGGTTTGTGGTAGTATTTCTGATAGGAAATACTCGACTGATTATCCTATCGACAGGGTGGTGGACACAGCCCATCTGGAGCTTCGAGCTCGGACGGCGGTCTTGTGATCGACCTCCAGCCCAACATGCATGGGGTTCGTGTAGATCCAGATGCCAAACTAGCGTATGTCAAAGGAGGGTCTATCTGGGCGGAAGTGGATGAAGCCGGGATCAAACACGGTATGACTATCTCATCATGCTTGTTAATCTAGACTCGTATTGAATCTGAAGGATGATCCAGGACTAGCTACTGTTGCTGGGACCGTCAACCATACTGGCGTCGGTGAGTCTACCAACCCTATTGCGCTTTTCTGATTCTAACTTTTAAATATTTGATCTACAGGCGGGTTAGTAACAAGAATTGCGAGATTGTAACCCTCCTAACCTTGATCAACAGGCTCACGCTCGGCGGTGGCTACGGGTGGCTCACTGGCTTACACGGCCTAGTTGTCGACAATCTCGTTCAAGCCACAGTCGTTACGGTATCCGGAGACATCCTCACAGTCTCAGATAGCGAAAATCAAGACCTATACTGGGCGGTCCGAGGTGGAGGGGGCAACTTTGGTGTGGTGACAGAGTTTGTGTATCTACTCCACGAACAGCGTCCAGATTTGTACACGCACCGTGAGTACTATTCATTGAGATCACCTAGTTGGGGAAAGACCGACCGTTTTATGGCCAGTGCTTATATTCCCTGCTCCCTCGCTTGAGCCTCTCTTCAACGAGATCAACTCCTGGCTGGCCGAACGTACGAACTGCGAAAACGCTCTTGTTGCATTCGTCACTGGACCTGCGGGGGTGAGTCGCCATCCCAATTTAGTCTCGGTCACTAAACTCCGCCGGGTAGCCCGGTTTTATGGTTCTGCTAACATATAACGGTGACTCTGAAGAGGGCGCTAAAAAGTACGAACGGTTCGTCAAACTTGGGCCGGTGATGAGCAAACCTGAAACAGTCCGTGAGTCTCCTCAGTACCAGAGACGTATTCAACGTACTTATGCTTGTCGCGTAGCCTACGTCAAACTAAATAGCATTTTGGTAAGCTACGATCAGGCTTCATAAGGAATATCACTCAATATGGGTATTTAGAATGAACAAGTACAACATGGCGAGAACCGACTCTTCCGCGGCAACTTCATCCCCGCCACCCCAGCTGGTTTACCCATCCCTCTTGTGACTGGACTGTTCAACTCGTACGTCGAGATGGTGACCGAGCATCCGACGACCAAGGGCACTATTGCAATGCTAGAACTCTGGTATCCTAACAAGTGGTCCTCGGTGCCGAGCGACGCCACCGCGTTCGTACACCGTTCTCCGGTAGGTGCAATCCTCCCAAGTCGAAACTGTCTAGTCCTAACACTGCTCCTACCAGACGTATAACCTGATGTACGTGATGCACTGGGCCGACGACGCGTTTACGAACCAGGCAGCAGACGTCGTTCGAGCACTGGACGACGCGTTTGTCGGATTGCGGGATCAGCATTTTGCTCCAGAGCTTGTGGGACAAGGCGGGTATACGAACTATCTGGACGAAGACAGTCAGATGGGGAGCAAAGTGGTGGCTAATCGTCGGTTTGGGACCAACTTTGTTCGACTGACTGAAGTGAAGCGGAAGTATGACCCGGACAACCTGTTTAGCAAGGTATTTACCATGTTCTTATCGAATGATCTTCCGGCGTGGCTAACACACGGGTTAGTGGTTCTCGATTACGCCAACACCTGCGGCTTAGGGTTTCTCAGAGTGAATGTATGCGTATGCATCGCCATGGTCCCATCACTGTATCCAAACAAACTGAAACGAAAGAAGCACGTCCAAACCATTGTTTCTGCGTGTCGTTGGGATATTGAATGCTCCGCAGGGAGCTGAGGTGATGAATTGCTTGAGGCAAGCGTTGTTTGTAATGGAATAAAACTAACCTGCACATGTTACCCACGATCCTGGATTCGTTTCGACCCCTAGAGCCTACCCTGCCTTAGCAATGCACAACGGGCTGAAATTCATACGATGCTTGATCCGTGGTTAGGGTATGAGCTGATAGCAGCCCCCAACATATGTTGGCGGTGATAGCTTAAACTCGATCCCTGGTCAATAGTTTAGAGAGCCTGCTAACAGTCAGATTTTTACTGCCAGACGGACGGCTGACCGACCACACTGGCACGATGGCTTCAAATACAACACCAGATACAAGGCCGATGAGGTAGTAGGTTACGGAGGTATACCCGAGATTCGGATACAGAACTTAAATATCTCCTTGCCTTTCGTTTATCCAATTTAGGACATCAAGGCTGTGCATCTGCCTCATGCGCCCCCGTGAAGTCTCCCCTTGTCCACCACCACCATACTTCCTACACCTGACCCAACCTAACATTCGTACTGCAATGTCAGGGATCCCAGACAAAGCAGGAGGCTTGAGGATACTTGTAGGCGGTGGGTGGTCATATATGCTCTGTAGACGGACTATTCTACCAGGCGCTAAAACGCGCTTGCATCCATCAGACAGCGGCGGCGCGGGCGGACTGTCAGCAGCAGCCTTACTGGACCAGCTGATGAAGCTCATACAGTTCGAAGAAGGGCTGGCGAAGCTGCCGCTAGTGGAGGAGTACTTCGACATCGTGGCAGGCGCCGGCACTGGAGCGTGAGTGAATAACGTCGTTCAAGGTGCTAACATTCACTGAGCGGTACGGAGCAGGATCGTGATGACTCTCGTCGGAAGACTGGGAATGACGACTGAAAAGGCGTTGGAGACGTTCGCGAGGCTATCGAACGAGGTGTTCTCGGACAGGAAGATGGTCGGACTGGGAGTGTTCAAGGCGTCAAAGATGGAGCAGGCGCTGAAGGCCATAGTGCGGGAAGTGACAGGAAACGAGGATGAGCCGATGCTAGACCAGCGATCGGACCGTAAAGCGTGTCAGACGTAGGTCCCGTAACTGCCATGATATTCTTATCGCCTCTGCTAATTGACATTCTATGCTAAAGCATGGTGTTTACTATGTCTAAACACAATATGAACTCTGGCATACCGACTATCATTCGCTCATATCACACGTCGGTTAACCCTGGATCAAACTGCACCATCTGGCAAGCTCTGCGGGCTGCGACAGCCCATCCCGAGATGTTCAAGAGCGCCGAGATTGTTGAGCGGGACATATCCGAGCCCTTCGTGGACGCTGCGATGGGATGCGGTAATCCTATTGAGCATGTACTGGCGGAAATAAAAATGCTGTATCCAGGCCGACGTGTTGCATGCATTGTGAGCATTGGCAGTGGCCATCCCCGCACGATTCGAATCTCCGAGCCCACTCCGTTCCAGCGAGTCCTTCCCACGTATGCGATCCCAACGAGCGTGATCATTGCCATGAGGGACATCGCAACCGACAATGAACGAACGGCACAAACCATAGCCACTCGGTTCGCAGGAATCCCAGATGTGTACTTTCGGATGAACGTAGATCAGGGCATGCAAAGTGTTCGGCTCGGCGACTGGGATCGACTCGGTGAGGTCAAGGCGCATACGCGAGCATACATGGCCAAGGCAGAGATCAAGGAGCTGATGGGGCAGGCGGCGAAAGCGGTCCAAGCGAAGAAAGGAATTGCGCCGGTAGAGCAGATTGGTATGTCTTGACTCATTAGACGGATTTAGCGTGTCTCCTGTCGGCTGATTCAAAACCATCAGACGGTAAACTGCAGATGACCGTCATACCACAACAGGCTGGTGTGAAACAGTGTCCTATGCCAACGTCGACTTACATCGAGCGACGCAAACCTGTTCAGAAGGCAATCGACTGCCTCACTGGTGGCACGTCTGAGCGGCGAGTGTTTGTATTCCACGGTCTCGGTGGTGCCGGCAAGACCCAGCTGGCGCTGCAAGCTGTCGAGTGCACGCAAGAGCACTGGTCAGACGTGATCTATGCAGACGCTACCTCCGCGGATACCTTATTGACAACCCTGAGGGCATTCGCAGTAGCAAGAAGTATAGGCGCGACACATGAGGATGCGTTGCGGTGGCTTAGCTCGCATACAAAGCCGTGGCTACTGGTGTTCGACAACGCCGACGACAGCTCGCTCGGCCTACAGAACTACTTTCCCGCAGGAAGGTGCGGCAGGATACTGATCACGACTCGCTCACGAGACGTCGTACCTTTGGCGAGAGGACCGAGCTCGGACTATAACGTCTCAAGCATGGAACCGGAGGAGTCGCTGCAGCTGCTACTCGCTGTAGCGAGATTAGACCTTGCGACGATCTTGAGCCAGGAGAAAGACGACGCAACCGCCCTAATCGAGGCATGTCCCATGTGGTCTCTTGAGTCGTGTATGCTGACGAGGCTGTGTCGGCTCAACAGGATCTCGGACATCTGGCGCTTGCCGTTGTGCAGGCAGGCGCATACATCTTCCGAACCTCCTGCAGCTTCCGCCAATACCGAGAAATATATAGGCAACGGCCGCAGCAGGTGTTTCACATGGATGTCGGGCTTCCAGTGGAGCTTAGATACTACGAGAAGACGGTGCATAATACTTGGAGAATGAGCTATGATCTACTGAGCGAACATGCACAGAGGATGCTCTGGCTGATGGCGTACCTGCAACGGGATCGGATCACGCAGGAGATCTTTGAGCGAGCTGCTTCTAATATAGACGTTTTTGAGCCTATGGTCGCCTTGAATGACGTAGATAGTCAGGCTCTAAGCGACGTCAAGTCGTACCTGGGAAGTCTCTTGTGCTCCGATGAAGCGTGGGATCTGGACTGCTTCCTAAGGACAATGACTGAGATCAGGTCGTGCTCGCTCATATCCTTTGACCACGTCAACAGATCATACGAGCTACATCCGCTCGTGCAGGGTTGGATACAAACCACGATACCTCATTCAACTGACGTAGCACTGGCCCAATCTACGTTTCTGCTCGCCTTGTCGATTGACAAGAAGGAAGGCGCACAGGACTATGCATACCGTCGGTCACTGGAGCTACATCTAAACTCGATTATGCAACACCAAACGCAGATTCAACCAGGCTGTGCCGCGGGTTTCGGTCATGTATTTTTTGAGCTCGGGCAATATGGACTAGCGAGCACCTTGCAGTTACAGGTGGTAGAGGCAACTACAAGCAAGCTAGGCAGAAAACATTTATGCACGCTGTGGGCTGTGGAAGAACTCGCCTACACCTACCAGGCTCAACTCTTATACAAACAGGCAGAAACACTGCAGGTTGAGGTGCTGAAGGGAAGGAAGCAAATACTTGGCGGCAAGCATATTGACACACTGGAGGCTATGGAAGACCTTGCTAACACATACTGCCGCCAAGGTCTCTATAAGCAAGCGGAGATGCTACATGTGCAGGTGCTGGAGGAAAGGAAGCAAACACTTGGCTTCAGACACTCGAAGACACTGGATGCTATGAATTGTCTTGCTTCTACGTACTCTGGCCAAGGTCTACACAAGCAAGCGGAGGCGCTACTGGTGCAGGTACTGGAGGGAAGAAGGCAAGCACTTGGCGACAAACATCCCGACATACTGACTGCTATGAGCTTCCTTGCCACCACGTACTACGAGCAACGTCTATATAAGCAAGCAGAGGCGCTACAGGTGCAGGTGCTGGAAGCAAGCAAGCAAGTGCTTGGCAACAAACATCCTGACACGCTGATTGCTATGAATAACCTTGCCGTTACGTACAAGAGTCAGGGACTTTATAGTCAAGCAGAGGTACTACTTGTCCCAGCTTTACAAACAGGACGGGAGGTGATGGGTTTACACCACCCCGACACGTTCATAGTGATGAGTAATCTTGCTTACACCTACAAGCGCATTGGTAGTAGTCGGCAAGATGAGCTTAACGCGCTGAAAGCTGAGATCAGCCAGCTTGATACGGAAGAGTCCGTTGAGCTCTTGCAGGAGTTGGAGTTGAAACCGTCCCGCTCTCGTAAATTGTTCCATCTGTTTTCTTGACTCGTTCTTTTACGGCCATTGGCATGCGTAGAGCACGAAGTACTTGAAATCTGACAATATGCATTTACATTAGCCTCATCGTGTATCGTTTGGTCTCTGATGTACACAATATGTATGCTTGCTGCCTCCAAGGACTTTGTTCCTGTTTGTACTCTACATTTTACCGAGTCAACAACAGAGCCGGTTTTTCGCTACACAAAGGACTGTATGCTGTTAGGTAACCTTGATCTTTCTCAAGGTATGATATGTCCAAATGACCGAAGAATGAGGTGCTAGTTCAATCAGGACTAATGCCTGAAAGATGTAAATATGAATCTACCCAATGGTCGTTGATCACTGGTGGTCCATCAGCATCATCTTCATGTATGCGCTTATTCTAGCTGTTGGTCGGACTGCTAATACGTGAGATTCTTAATGCGACGAGTCTACGTCTACCTGACTCAACCCTTGAGGCTTCGAACGCGGTACTCACCCCAATAAACCGTCGGTTATGTGGCATCGGTTGCGAAATAAGGTCACACTCCCGATAGTGTTTACTCAGAGACAGGAGCGGCAACGAATCGGATCTGAATCGAGGGCCGTCGGCGAACATTTACCGTCAAACAAACATAGTCAGCTACACCATCGCAATTCCCGGATGAGTCCTGGTCATTGGTGCCCGATCTGCGACTGCGCTAAGTGGCGCCAAGCGTGGTGACGTCACGTGCGGCTTTATTTTTGTAGTCCCACGATCATTTTCATCCCCTATATTGCAAGTGTTCCGACTGAATCTATGCTAGCGTGAAAACTCATCAACAAAATATTGACACATGCGGAATGTCTATACCGCATGATTCACCTTGGATGGGTGCTTGGCTAGAGCGAATGTGGTTTTGTGCGTGGTGGGTCACTGAGGACTTGGAGTGGTGCGTAGCCAACAGAGATGATAGAATAGACCTTTCACACATGATATTGCAGGTTGAAGAATCTCGCGTTCCCACGCATCCTTGCATCCTGATTCGTCATGCGTCCGAATCTATTGCCTCTACTCGCCTGCGCACTTGCAGCATCGTGCGCTGCCCCAGGCTGAGCTGTCAGCGTCGGCTCCGACGAGTACTCGGACGAGAACTACGGCAATCAGAACTAGCACGACTCCGACGCCTAAAGCCGGACCCCTGGCTGGAGCGTCGACGCTGGATCCGGGTTTGGCTAGCCCATCATCCAGTCACTTTTGAGCCAAGCGGCTCTTCGGCCGAAATACCCTGTACGAGACCCCAGCAATATGCCATGCGCGGATAGGAAAGCTTTGTGTATCAATGCTCTCACGCCTAGATAAGCTAATATGAGTACTGTTGGCGGCTCTAATCCGTCAACCGGGCTGAGCTATACACCTACTCGAAACGTTCATCGACAGGCAAACCACCCTTGACGTCCAGACAGCTCTTCCCGACTCTAACCCTCTCGGATTGCAATCATTCACCACGGTTGGGGCAATTGCAAGCCTTACAGTGTTTGACTTTGTACGTGTTTCTCCTCCTGTTCTCGCTCGACGTGCGTTGATTCTAATAGTGTATCTAACACACACGAAGGAAGGAATCAAACTCCCGCCCTAACCCTCACGAGCTTTTCAAGAGCCCGGAGCCCTCAAGCAAGATTAAAAACCCCTTAGCTCGAGGCGTAGACTAATGTTTGTTCCCCCTTTGCTCGAGTTTTCTACTGAGAGCCTTATGATACCTTATGCAGGGCTCTTGGTTCGAACTGATACGAATTGTTGGATATTGTGGTCGAGCCGGAACCATACAACTTACGAGAACAGTGCTGGGAATCTCGCTCGATTATGTGCTTGTGATGCCCGGTACGCGCTTCAACGAGTGACGCATATTTGCTTGTCTAATCCTAAATGATTAGATCCAGTGTTGTCCGACGCTATTGAGACTCGCCTTGGATCATCTATGGCCTGCTCGAACAGCCCTACGACACCGTCAACTCGACGCTCCAGATTCTCACGGCTTGGGCTCAGAACAGACCGAAACGACAGTCAACTTTGGAATCGATTATAGAATGGTTTGGTTGCGAGCCTGTATGTCGAGCTCGCCACCGGAGGCGAAATCCAGTCGGGCTATACCATTTAGTATGTTGGTAACATCCTACCGCTTTCCCAGCTCCGAGCCCTCACCCATCGAGCACTCATCTTGCTCAACCTTGACGCGATCATCTACGGTGCGCATATCCAACTAACGTGTTGAGCATTTCAGTCTGAGATTCTATCCCTCGAGCCTACCGACATACTGTGATTACGCAAAAGGCTCAGCGGCTCTTATGTCACATTTCGGTTCACCAATCGGTTACCTCCTCCTAAACACAAGGACGTACACGCTTTGGGGACCTACGCATTGTTTTTTGTCAGACGCGAGTTGTCATCGCGATCTTGCGGTTTCCACCTTTTCTACTTTCGTTGTCTTGATTTTGGCACTTCTGCCCTGCCATCTCGTCAAACGCTCAACAAACCAATGAATCGGCAAGCCATCAAACCTAATCTTCGATCGTTCCTGGCAATGATCTGATCGGTGCCGGTCAAGCCGATTGGTCCGCCCCCACTTGACCATTATCTCCAATGTAGCTGACCGGCCGCGCGGACAAGCCTAGGACACCTGATGGACTTTCACCGCGGTGGCAGCTAGACTACGGTACTTCTTCACGTTTGGTTCAATCTGTCACGCCAAGCGAGAAGGTGGAAAGCATGGTTCGCAATTCATTCGCCAGCTAAGTGATTATAATTGGTATAGCTATATTGACTGCATACATCCATCCCACAGGGCTAGAGTAAGTATCGTGTCTGACCCTGTCGCTCGCTCTCTCAACTCATCGTCAAGGTTGAGCCTTGGATGTGAAATAGCCAGGGTCCACTTGGAACGTTGCTCGCTGAAAACCCCTTTGTCATTTTGGCCTCCATTGGGATACTGTAAATCGATGCCACTTGAGATGATCACTAAACTCATCTGTTGGTGAATCCCAGACGATATATACTAGAGTTAGAAGACCTTTAGAAGCTCGGGCCAACCGATTCAGCCGCCGGCCAGAATATCAAACACACATTCACCCTTCCCGAGTTCGATCGCAACGTTGTCGGATCCAACAGTTCAGCTGGACTCGACGCGTTTGTTGGTGAGCGGCCTGCGTGCAGAGAGGAATGTATTGTATTCTTTCGATTTCCGGCGGCCTTCGGGCATGTTGGTCATATACTACACATGTTATAATTCGATTCTCGTCCAAGAGACTCTCGAGGCGTGCGTCAATGGGAGCTGTGAGGGTTACGAGTTGCGGGTCAAAGGAGGCAGGTGATGGTTATGCTACGTCGGTTCCAGTAGAGTTAGGTGCGGCGTGAGAGTATAAGCGAGGAATATGCCGCGCGCTCAATGAAATTTTTGTCCCCCCATCCAATTTGATCGGTTTTATGTATCATTTCCACATCCGTTGTACCTCTAATATCAGAAATAAATTGGATGATCCATAAGTGTACTATTACATCTTGTGATCGCTGGCGTTCGTCCGATCATACGACGCGGAGAAAAACAACGCGTACTCGGGGCAGGATAAGAGTCGCTCACCGCCTCTGCTTCGTATTCTGTGAAACAAGCATCCCGTCCTACCAGGCTCTAGGGCACTTCGTAGCGTTCAAGGTCCAAACTATGAGCCGAAGATGGACGGGCCAAGGTCCCGAGCGGAGTCGAGTGTTGACTTCAAGGGCCGCATCCGTCGAAACTGCGTGGAGATGCGAAAGACAGTAAGCCACTCTGACATTTGACCGACGACGAAAGTTACTCACCTTGGTCCTAAACCAGCTAAACCTTCTGGGTCGTTTCTTTTACAAACGAGACCCGCTTCTGTATCCCCTGTAACCATCCTGTGCTCCTCCAAAGATATTAGTAAGATAATGAGTTTAGACCCTAGACGGACTCGAGTTTCGTCAGCGGATTCCGGATATGAGGCGCAGATCAGACCCAAATATCCGAACGGAGACTCAGCTTCCTGTTGTCACCCGAGGTGCAAACGCAGCGAAAAGGGTCTATAAACGATGCGAGCTTTCGTTACACGAGTGCACTGGTCCACCTACTAAAGAGACGTCATCATGTTGTCAGCATGTGCGAAGCTTGAGGCTTGAGGCTTGAGGCTGGTGGTAACAGGAGACTATGCCACAAGAGCGCGGCAACGGCGACCAGAGGAGAGGAGATTTTTGACTCGCGGAGTTTGGGTAGGGTCGAAAATGACCGGAGCCGAAAGAATAGGTCACAGGCGAGAGATGTCTGGGAGAGCTTATCGTCTGGCCAAGAATGGTGATCCTTGAGCATTGCTTGGCCTAATTCCTTGAGCCGATTTGTCAGCATGCGGCGACCCAATCACAGCTAGAGCTTAGGCGCCGCTACACAACTCCAACCAGCGACCACGTCCATCCTTGACAGAAAGAACGATGACACTATGGGTATTTGACCGCTTTGCATTTAAAGTAGCCCAACGACCGCCCTTCGATGATTGATATTTGAAGCGCGACTATTTGACTCGGCCGAATCGTGCAGCCAGGGAGTGTACTTCCTTCCCCCAATCACCTTCAGTCCGCAGGGCTTTCGTTAACTTGCGTGCCGCTGCGACCCATGCGCTGCGCTCTCCAAAGAGCTACCATCAACATCTCGGGCGATGCAACGTCTCTGGCTAGACGCTGGGCCAGAAACGCAGAGAAACTGGTCGCTATCGTTGTTTGTTTCGCTACACCGGTACCGGAAGACGTCGTCCAGACTCTTGCGTTTATTCAGGGTAAGGGTGGATACTCTACCCAAGGGAGGCTCGATCTTGCAGTCAAGGTATGTCGCAATATCTTCAACCGGAAGCATTCGCCTAATCGTCCTACCAATAGGGTGGTGGACATACCCCATCTGGGGCATCGAGCTCTGACGGCGGCCTTGTGATCGGCCTCCAGCCCAATATGCATGGAGTTCGTGCAGACCCAGATACCAAACTAACTTCTGTCAAGGGAGGATCGATATAGGCAGAGGTAGACGAAGCCGGGGTCAAACATGGTATACTCTCATTATCCTTGCTAATTCAGGATCGTACTCACTCTGAAGGATGATATAGAACTAGCTGCAGTTGCTGGAACTGTCAACCATGTATACTGGTGTCAATATCGCTCTTCTCTAACTTTGATGTTTAATCGATTTGACTTGCAGGTGGGTTACCAACAAGAGTTGCAACTGTATAGCTTAGCTGATCTTTATCAACAGGCTTACGATCGACGGTGGCTATGGGTCGCTCACTGGCTTACATGACTTAGTTGATAATCTTGTTCAGGCCACTGTCGCCACGGCATCCTGGGACATCCTGACCATCTTCAACAGCGAAGACCAAGACTTATACTGGGTGGTCCGAGGTGGAAGGGCAACTTCGGCGCAGTAACCGAATCCGTGTATCGAACCTACGAGCACCGCTGGGACTTATACTCGCACCGTGAGCTCTACTCGAATATCAAGATCGCCTCGTTGGAGAGAGGTTGGCGGTTTTGTGACCTGTGCTTATATTCCCTGCTCCACTACTCGAACCTCCATTCAAGAAGATCAATGCGTGGCTGGCCGAACGTACGAACTGCGAAAACGCGCTTGTCGGGTTCGTCGCTGGTCCCGCGGGGGAGAGTTGTGATCTAGTTTTAGTCTCCGGTCACTAAGCTCCGCCGAGTAGCCCGATTTCATGGCTCTGCTAACATATAACGGCGACTCTGAAGAGGGTGCTAATAAGTATGAGCGGTTCGTCAAGCTCGGACCGGTGGTGAGCAAACCTGGAACAGTTCGTGAATCTTCCCAGTACCAAAGTCGAGTTCAACATACTCAGGCTTGCTGCGTAGCTTACGTCAAACTGAACAGTATTTTGGTGAGCTGCAACCAAGCTTCAGAGGGATGCCACTTAATATTAGTATTTAGAATGAACAAGCCCAGCATGGCGAGATCCGGCTCTTCCGCGGCAACTTCATCCCTGCTACCTCAACTGGTTTACCCATCCCGCTTGTTACCGGAATGTTCAACTCGTACGTCGAGATGGTGACCGAGCATCCGACGACCAAGGGCACTATTGCAATGCTAGAACTCTGGTATCA
>WSTH01000054.1:0-11534 GCA_019616345.1 Ceratobasidium sp. 395 | reverse complement strand
GTTCAACTCGTACGTCGAGATGGTGACCGAGCATCCGACGACCAAGGGCACTATTGCAATGCTAGAACTCTGGTATCATAACAAGTGGTCCTCGGTGCCGAGCGACGCCACTGCGTTCGTACACCGTTCTCCGGTAGGTCTGATCTACCCAAGCCGAAAACTGTCTAGGCTTAACATTCCCTCTGCTAGACATACAACCTGATGTACGTGATGCACTGGGCCGACGACGCGTTCACCAACCAGGCAGCAGGCGCCGTTCGAGCACTGGACGACGCGTTCATTGGACTGCGGGATCAGCATTTCGCTCCGGAGCTTGTGGGACAAGGCGGGTATACGAACTATCTGGACGAGGACAGTCAGATGGGGAGCCAGGTGGTGGCTAATCGTCGGTTCGGGAGCAACTTTGCTCGGTTGACTGAAGTGGAAGTATGACCCGGACAATCTGTTCAGCAAGGTATTTACCGTGTTTTCGCTTGATGATCACATGGCATAACTAACAAACGAGCTAGTGGTTCACGATTACACCAACACCGGCGGCTTAGGGTTTCTCATAGTGAATGTATGCGCATGCATTACCACGGATCCATCGCTGTATATAAATAAACTGAAATAAATAACTAACGACCAGGTCGTTGTCTTCACGTATGGCTGGGCCGTTCAGTGCTTCATAGAGAGCCGAGGTTACGAACTACTGGAGGTAAATGTCGTTTAAGCCGGAACGAAAGTAATCTGCACGCGCCACCACGATACTGGATTTGTTTCAACCCCCGGAGCCTGCCTACTCCGTTGTAGTAATGCAGAGCGGACTGGGGCTCATTCGGTGGTTGATTCGTGGCTAAGGTACAAAACTGTAGCAGCAGCTGACTATATTTTAGCAGTAGAGGCCTAAATTCGGTCCGACTGGTGTATAGACCAGGCGGATAGACAAATCTTTACTACTGCTGGACAGACAAGTTGACCTACTGCGCGACGGTTCCAACTTGGTCCAACAACGCATACATGGCCGATGAGGTAGCAAGCTGCATAAATTATAACAATCCTGTACAGCGCAGTGTATGAATAAATATACTCTGTAGGAGATAAACGTACTGAAATCCGCACGATTCAGGACTTGAACGTGGAAAAAAGCGAATCGTACTCAAAACGGTCTATCTAGCGTACCGATCTTGAAAATCACCACGACGATCAAATAGACCGTTTTTAGGACGATTCAGCCAGTCAGCTGACTGACTCAGAAATCGTCCTCGTTTCTGACACGTTTCTGGTGGTTTCGCCCTGTTTATCAGTAGGTTTTTGACCAAAAAGCGTAAGACATTTCGTACTAATCTTCCCCATGCTTGCATCACACAGAGTAAAGCAGTGAATATGTAGTTGGATGATGATAGGTTACAAACCGGCGTCTCGGCCGCCTTATATACTCGAGAGAAAACCAATCCGAGTCACCATATGCACCAGAGTCGCTGTATATGCGTGCATCATCTCTGACGTATACACTTGACTCGGTTACTGATTCAAGTCTCGGATCATCGTTCTGACTCCTTGTTACACAAATATGCTCGATATTCGGATACAAAGCTGAGAAAACTGGCTTATCTTTCGTTTATCTAGTTTTAGACATCAAGGCTGTGCATCTGCCTCATGCGCCTCCACGAAGTCTCCCCTTGTCCACCACCACCATACTTCTTACATTTACCTCAATCCAACACTCAGACCGCGATGGCAGAAAGCCAGGGCAAAGAGCGAGGCTTGACAATCCTGGTAGCTGGTAGGTGGTCTTGAATAGTATGCTGGCAAACCATTCGACTAGGCGCTAAGATGTTCTTCGACATCCCTCAGATAGCGGCGGCGCAGGCGGTCTATCTGCAGCAGCCTTGCTAGACCAGCTGATGAAGCTCATACAGTCCGAAGAGAGCCTAGCAGAGCCGCCGCTAGTAGAGGAGTACTTCGACATCGTCGCAGGCGCCGGCACCGGAGCGTGAGTAAATGAAGTTGTTCGAGATATCATCCATTCACTAGATGGTACGGTACAGGATCGTGATGACTCTGGTCGGACGATTAGGAATGACGACCGAGAATGCGTTGGAGACGTTCGCGAGGCTATCGAACGAGGTGTTCTCGGATAGAAAGCTGATCGGACAGGGAGTGTTCAGGGCTTCGAAGATGGAGCAGACACTGAAGGCGATTGTGCGGGAAGTGACGGGAAACGAAGACGAGCTGATGCTAGATCAGCGATCGGATCGTAAGACGTGTCAGACGTAGGTTCTGTAACTGCTACGCTATACCGATGACTTCTGCTGATTGATGTTTTACTCCCAAGCATGGTTTTTACGATGTCCCAGCATAACATGAACTCAGGCATACCTACCATCATTCGCTCATATCCCACGTCGGTCAACCCTGGGCCAAACTGCACCATCTGGCAAGCTTTGCGTGCCGCGACAGCTCATCCTGAGATGTTCAAGGGCATGGAGATCGCTGAGCAAGGCATATCTGAGCCCTTCGTAGACGCCGCAATGGGCTGCGGTAATCCGATCGAACACGTTCTCGCTGAGGCAAAGAGGATGCACCCGAATCGACATGTGGCATGTATCGTGAGCATCGGTAGCGGTCATCCTTGCACAATCCAGATCCCCGAGCCAAGTCCGTTCCAACGGGTCTTTCCCACACACGTGATCAACGCAATGAAGAGCATCGCGACCGACAATGAGCGGATGGCGCAGACGATGGCCACACGGTTCGCGGGAGCAGCGAGCGTGTATTTCCGGCTGAACGTGGATCAAGGCATGCAAAGCGTCAAGTTAGGCGACTGGGATCGACTTGGCGTAGTCAAGGCGCACACACGAGCATATATGGGCAAGACAGAGGTCAAGGCGTTGATGGCGCGAACGGCAAAGGCGATTCGAGAAAAAAAAGCGGCTATATCAATAAAGCAGATCGGTATGTACCTAATCATTTGAGTGGGTTTGGACGTTTTCGCTAGTAGCTGATCAATGTTCAGATGGAGAAATACAAGTGACATCGGCAGAGCAGCAAGCTGGTGTGAGGGAGTGCCCCATTCCAACGGTAGCATATACTGAGAGACGCGAACCAATTGAGAAAGCGATGAAATGCCTACTGAGAGGTGGTTCGGAGCGTCGAGTGTTCGTATTCCATGGTCTTGGCGGCGCTGGCAAGACTCAGTTGGCACTCCAAACCGTCGAACGGACGCGAGAGCACTGGTCCGACATCATCTACGCGGACGCTACCTCCGTCGAAACACTCACAACTACGCTTAGGGCGTTTGCAGTTGCGAGAAGCATCGGTGCGGCGCACGAAGATACGCTACGATGGCTTGGCTCGTATACAAAGCCATGGCTACTGGTGTTCGACAACGCCGACGACAGCTCGCTTGGTCTGCAGCGCTACTTTCCGAAGGGAAGGCACGGTAAGATACTCGTCACGACTCGCTCACGAGAGGTCGTGCCTTTGGCGCAGGGGTCTAATTCAGACTACAACGTGTCAAGCATGGAACCAGAGGAGTCGTTGCAGCTGTTGGTCACGGTTGCGAGGTTAGATCTTGCTACGCTATTGGATGAAGAGAAGCACGACGCCGCTTCTTTGACCCAGGTACATCATGTATCGCCAGCCGAATGACGTGTGCTCATGCGTTTGTAACCACATCGCAGGAGCTAGGACACTTGGCCCTTGCTGTAGTGCAGGCTGGCGCATACATCTTCCGGACGTCATGCAGTTTCAGCGAGTATCGAGAGACATATAAACAACGGCCGCGGCGAGTGTTTCGCCAAGACACCAAGCTTCCAGTGGAGCTCAGCGACTACGAAAAGACGATATATACGACGTGGGGAATCAGCTACAGTCTACTGAGCGAACGCGCACAAAATCTGTTATGCTAATAGCGTATCTGCAGCGAGATCGGATCACGCAGGAGATCTTTCGACGTGCTGCTTCCAACATAGACGCCTTCGATCCTATAGTTCCTCTGAACGACTTGGATAGCCATGCTCTGAGCGCCGTCAAGTCGTATCTGTGTGGTTTTTTAGACTCTGATGGGATCTGGGACTTGGACTGCTTCCTGAAAATCATGACCGAGATCACATCATGCTCGCTCGTCTCATTTGACCGCGTCAACAGGTCATACGAGCTGCATCTGCTCGTACAGGGCTGGATACAGACGATGATACCTCATCCGCCTGAGGTAGCACTAGCCCGATCTACGTTTCTGCTCGCTTTGTCGATCGATGAGAAGGAAGGCGCGCAGGACTATGCATACCGTCGGTCACTGGAGCTACATCTAAACTCGATTATGCAACATCGAGTACGGATGCAATCAGGCTGTGCCGCGGGCTTCAGCCGTGTACTTTTTGAGCTTGGGCAATACGGACTGGCGAGGACGTTACAATCACAGGTGATGGAGGCGACGACAAGAAAGCTGGGCAGAGAACATCTTCATACGCTGCTGGCTATGCACAAACTTGCCTACACCTACTATTTCCAAGATTTATGCGAACAGGCGGAATCGCTACAAGTTGAGGTTCTAGCGGGGAGGAGACGGATACTTGGTGATAAGCATATAGACACACTGGATGCTATAGAGGACCTTGGTAACACATACACCAAACAAGGTCTATATCAGCAAGCAGAAGTGCTACATATGCAGGTTCTGGCGGAAAGGAAACAAACAATTGGCATCGAACACCCCAAGACACTGACTGCTATGACCTGTCTTGCCTATTCGTACTCTTGCCAAGGTCTATATAAGCAAGCAGCGGCGCTACAGGTGCAGGTGCTGGAGGAAAGGAGACGAGCACTTAGTGACAAACATCCCGAAACACTGCTTGCTATAAGCTTCCTTGCCGAGACATACCACAAGCAAGGTCTATACAAGCAAGCAGAGGCGCTCCTGGTGGAAGTGCTGGAAGGAAGGAAGCCAGTACTTGGCGACAAACATCCTCATACGCTGCTTGCTATGAGCCACCTTGCCAGTACGTACCATAGTCAGGGTCTTCATAGCCAAGCAGAGGTACTATATGTCCAAGCTTTACAAGGAAGGCGGGAGGTGTCGGGTTTACATCATCCCGCGACGTTCGCAGTGATGTGGTGTCTTGCTTACACCTACAAGTGCCTTGGTAGCAGCCGGCAAGATGAGCTCAACGCGTTGAAAGCTGAGATTGGTCAGCTTGGTACGGAACAGTCCGTTAGGCTCTTACAGGAGTTGGAGTCATAACCATCTCGCTTTCGTTATCGTTTCATCTGTTTTCCTGACCCGTTCTTTTACGGCCATTGGCATGCGTATGACGCGAAGTACTCGGAATCTGTTGATATGCATTTACGTTAGCCTCATCGTATATCCTTTGGTCTCTTGTATGCACAATATATATGCTTGCTGCCTCCAAGGATATTATTACTGTTTGTACTTTGCATATTGCCGAGTCGACACAGAGGTTTTTCGCTACACAAAGGACTGCATGCTCTTAGGCGATCCTGATATTTCTCAAGGTATGATAGATCCAAAGAGTTCGAGGAATGTAGTGCTGGTCCAATCAGTATTAGGGTCCGAAAGACGTGAATGGAAATTTACCCAACGGGCATCAATTACTGGTGGTTCCTATCAGTATCATCTTCATGTATACGCTTATTCTAGCTTCTAGTCCGACTATTGATACATCAGATCCTTAAGTAATCCAATAAGTCTCCGCCTACCCGACTCACTCCTTCAGGCTTTGAACGCGATACTTCCTCCCATTAAACTGTCGGCTACGTGCCATCGGTTCCGAACTACGGTTTCTGATGGCTGTGTAAAAACACGAGTCTTTTTGGTCGAGTAAAGTTGAGAGACCGTCGTGTCCACCTGAAACTAACACCATGGTTAGGTAGTATTCTGTCGGCGAACACTAGCATAAGACGGTTCTCGCCAAATACCTAACAGGCAGGCGCACCAACTAAGGTCACACTCCCGATTGTGTTTTGCTCAGATACAGGAGCTGCAACGAATCGGATCTGGATCGAGGGCCGTCGGCGAACACTCAGTGTCAAATAAACATGGTCAGCTACATCATCGCAACTCCCGGATGAGTTCTAGTCATCAATGCCCGATCTGCGGCTGTGCTAAGTGGCGCCAAGCCTTGTGACGTCACGTGCGGCTTTATTTTTGTTCCACAAACAGTTTCCATCCTTCTATATTAATGCGAGCGTTCCGACTGAATCTATGCTGGCGTGAAAGCTCATCAACGAAATCTTGGCGCATGCGGAATGTCTATACCGTATCATTCACCTTGGATGGGCGCTTGGCTAGACCGAATATGGTTTTGTACGAAGTGGGTCGCTGAGGACTTGGAGTGGTGCGTAGTCAACAGAGATGATAGAATAGACCTTTCACAGATGCTATTGCAGTTTTGGGAATCTCACATTCCCACGCATCCTTGCATCCTAATTCGTCATGCGCCCGAATCTATTGCCTCTACTCGCCTGCGCACTTGTAGCCTCGTGCACTGCCCCAGGCTGAGCCGCCAACGTCGGCTCCGACAAGCACTCGGACGAGAACTACGACAATTATAAATTGCACACCGACGACTGAAGTCAGATCCTCGGCTGGAGCGTCGACACTAGATCCGGGTTTGATCGGCCCACTCAACCAGCCACTTCCGAGTCGAGCGGCTCTTCTGCCAAAGCAGCCTGTACGAGACCCCAGCGATATGCTGTGCGCGGACAGGCAAGTTTCGTGTATCAATGCTCCCACGTCTAGATAAGTTAACGCGAGTATTGTTAGTTCCAATCCGTCAACTTGGCTGGGCTATACACCGAATCGAAACATTCGTCGGCAGGCAAACCATCTTTGACGTCCCGACACCCCTTTTCGGCTTCAAATCTCCTGGAGTGCAATCAAATGTCACGGTTAGGACGATTGCAACTTTTGATGTAAGCTGAGCACTGTGTGTCCTAGACAAACGACAGTCTCAGCGATTGTGGGAATCAGCTCTATATGTATTAGACACTCTACCTAGACAAACGACAGTCTAATACATGACAAGAATGAGTGAAACGAATGACAAAAGAAAGAAAGGACAAAACTAACCTCAGCGATTGTGGGAATCAGCTGAGGGACAAAAGAATGAGACGCGAGACTAAATATGAATCGAAAAGCCCCTAATGGGCGGAGAGAGCGAATCACCGAGCGACGCATTCCAAAACGGGCCGAAGGCTCCTATATGCGGCGGTCGATCTCGACCGCCGGATCCCGGCAGTCTTCACCGACGACTCCGTCGTCCAACAACTTTTTCGGTGTCTGATTTCATGCGTGTTTTTCCTTGTGTATTCCCTCAATAAACGCTGATCCCAATGTTATATACTTGATATAGAAAAGACAAGGAGTCGAAATCCAGTCCTGACCTCACCAGCCTTTCAAAGAACTCGAAGTTCCTGCACGGGATTGAAAACCCGTAGGTTAAAACGTAGGCCAAGGGCTGTCTCCCCCTTATTTTGTTCCAGCTTTATATTGAGATTCTTATGACAGCTGTTGCCTGGCCCTCGGTCGGAACTGATACCAGCTACGAATATTCGGATGGTGTGCTCGAGCCGAAACAGGACGGCTTGAGAGAACAGTCTGGCCTCGTGCAATTGTCCGCTTGTAATGCCCGGTGTGCGCTTCAACGAGTGACGTACGCCCACTTGTTGAATAATAACCAATTACATCTAATATTGTTCGACCCTACTGGGACTCGCTCTGGATCGCTCGCGGCCTACTCGACCTGCCTTATGATACCATCAGCTTGAAGCTTCAAACTGTCACGGGTAAACCCAAAACAATCACAAAAGGCGGCGAAATTTGCCATCAATTGAAGGATGGTTCGGCCCCGCATCTGAATGTTAGACTCGCTACTAGAGTTGAAAGCGGGCCGGGCTATACCGTTTGGTGGGCTGCACTATCCTCCAGGCTTTCTTATGCGCGTTAACCAAGATTCTAACGTGTAGGTGGCCTCATAAACCCATGTTGGTGATGCGGTTTACAACTTTTCCCCACTCCGAACCCTAGGCCTGAGCGACTGACCAATTGGTTTCTCTGTTCCTAAATATAACGATGCACAAACTTCGGCACGTATGCATCTTTTCGTTAGACGCAAGTTGGCATCGTCGTAGTCTTGCGGCCTTGGGTTTTTCTACTGTTGTCAACTCGGTCTCAACACCTCTATCCTAACAACCCGTTAAGCGCTTAACAAACCAACGAATCGGCCAGCCATCAAATCTAATTCCCCGATCGATCGGAGCTGATCTGATCGGTGAGAACAAAATCGATCGTCCCGCTTCCACCTGGTGCCGGTCCTCCTCTTCCTGACCCTGGGGAGCGACCGAAGCGCATACACTCGAATAACTACGTCGATGGAGTCATTAAACCTGGAGCACCCAGCGAATGTTATACCGGAGTAGTGGGGCAAGGAGCTGCCTCTGACCCGTAACATCGCAGATGTCTTGATACGTGGACACCCCACACAAGGCTTCGAGTGAATAAACGTGAATATGTGACTGGCTATAGTGTATCTGTGGTGAGATCCGAATACTTTGTCATCGTTCTACTAGATATCGCAGTTCATAAAATAAATCATTTACTACCAACAGCCAGACAACAATCAGACTCCAAAATTACACGATGGATAGCAGCGCCAATCATGACCAATCCAGTCCATTAAGCCAATCACCGAATATTTTCACATTCTGCCAACGTCTCAACGTGTGTTTGTGTGTCAGTGACAAACAAAGTTCAGCTCCGCCCCGTCTTGTGTCTTGGTCTAACGCCCGAGTAGTGACCAACATCCGCTTGACAGGGTGGACCCGAAGAGGTCCCTCCAACCGAAGCCGGTCATTCGCCATCTCCACGGACGCTCGAATCGTCTCAACCACATCCTCCTCTACCCCTCCATCTTCGTCCCCTAGAAGCTGAACGACTAGAGCAGTCTTGGGCAGGTTCGTCCCAAACAACTGTGCTGCATCAAACCTCCATTGTCCATTCCCATGAGTGACTAGTTTTGACTCGACTAGCGCCCGAACCTCGATCTCGTACCGTGATGAGTTGATATCCGAGTCATCGTTACTGAGTCGAATATAATCGTCCATCCTCCCAACGTGCGCATATACCAAGTCTTCTTCATCGCCTTCCCTAATACTCATTTCGTAAAACACGTCTCCAAGGTTCATGCCAAGCTCTCCTTGTTCGGGGCCTGCACCCGGGAACGGCTCCAGTTTCAACGGTACGCCACCTCGCAAAGCAATGTGTGCGAGCTGAGGACAGCGAGAAGCAAGCTGCCAGAGTTCAACTTCCCGACCAGGTGGGCGCTCAGCTGGAATGGTAGTTTGGTGGTGCTGGTGGGCCGAGTCGGAGATTGGCACCGCCAAAGGGGGTGGGAAGTCCGGGAATGGACGTAGGTACGTATATGGCGGACGATTAGCTGTCATAACCCGACCAAGTTCGGATATCCCGAGTGTATTCTAGAGAAGATGGTGTGAGCCAACAGTCAAAAGAAGCGGCAGCGGCAGCATACAGTTGCTTTAATTCGTTTTCGAGTGATTAGATTGGACAACTGCTCATCCACCACGCTTCCGATCATAGTTACTGCGTATAGTCCTTGAAGGAGTTCGGTGTATGTGTCAATGAGCAATATGTCGCGCACATTGAACGCAGCTGACACCATCCCACCAACGTCCAACGTCTTGATCCACTCGGCAAGTTCGTGCCCGGAAAGGCAAGACATATCAGGGCCAGGAACAAGGGTGAAAGGAGTAGCCGTAACGAGGTGGTCCAACAAAAATCGGTGGAAAGTTTGCCAGAACGGGGGGGTATATATCAAGCGAGGATGGGTTTGCGGTCGTTTGGGGAAAGCAGATGGAGAATGAGGTTGGGCGGCGAGATGCTGGCGACAATTATACGCAAGACCAAGTGTGTAGTAATGCAAAGAAAAGCTCATAAGCTTAGATTTACTAGTCGACGAAGAAGACTGGATGACGCTGGCCGGGCAGGGTCGCTTAGGCGTTGGCCATGCAGGCGCAGGATCTAGCTCTATTTTTAGCCAATACGGTTAAAGCATGATTACGGTCAGCTTACCTAACCCATCCAACTCCTTCTGCGCAAGTCCTCCAGCGTATTCGTCTTCGGTTAACTCAACCATCTCGATTCCTGCATGTCTCTTCTTTCGCTCGTCCACCCATTCGTTGGTCTTCCCAGAATAAATCACAACCTTGCACCCAGACTGTTCCAAGTTCGTATCGACAATCTCATCCCCGAATAGCATAGTCACGTACTGAACCGTACATCCCAGGGCCCAAAGTGCCAGATGGTGGAATATGCCATGCAAGTAAGGACTGATCATAAGACACACGGTCGTCCCAGGGCCTAACGGCACCGAGATACGTGTGCGCCACGCCTTTGCTAGACGCGCCACGATTGCACATGCCTGGGAGCACGATACATCCAGGTATCCCTCGCTAGGCACAACCCCTTTCGGCAGCCGAACAAAGAGAGAGTCGGGCAATGTCCGGGCTGCGCGGGGTAGCGCCAATAGAATCGAGAGTTCGTCGGGGGTGAGCGGGTCGGTGTCGGAGGGACCGGCAAAGTTGTGCGTGTCAGAGGTGAATAGAACCGTCATTGCAAGCTACGACTGGGGTAAGAACTGGGGGACGTGGGAGGCGGGGTGGACTTTTTGAAGGCTGCATGTCATAACTCGCCGATTTGCACAGTTGAACATACCGATTTGCGCCATGACGGCATAAATCAAATTCTTAGTGAGCGGCTTTCCATAAATACACGTTGTAGTAAACTTTCCGTATGATCCGTTGTTTCTTGTTGACCTGATGATTGATTAAACGTCAGAATTCCGCCAAACAACAGGAGCACTATTGCAGATTTGCGCTTATAGGAAGGACAACAACACAGTATCGTAGCAATTTTGCCTCTGCTGAGTCTCAAATAATTAACGCATCCCCGAAGTGAGGAGAGTTGCCAAACGACTCACTTCAGCACTATTTTCACTATATGGTTTCTTTGCTCGCTCCCGCAACACGACTTTACCACGTGGTTAAGGGAACGGAGCCGATTAACCTAACTTGTATGACGATCATCCACGCCTCGATGCAAACATTGAATTGAAGGTAAATTTCTCATTCGGATCTTTTCCGGCGCAGACCAGTATGACTGAAAGGCAGTCTCGTGATAGGTAGAGGCGGCCATGGTTCGCCCAAAAGGAGCATAAAGGTTCGCGCAGGGGTGTCAAAGCACGTATAAGAACTGTCTAACGTACAGCATATAACCAGGTAGAGAAGAATCTACAGGCCACAAGCTGGGGGCGCGTACCAGATTAAGACTCTGGGGCAGCTCAATTGCCGGTGTCGATCGTGTAGTGGGACTCCAGTTGATACCAGGAGAAGTCCTGTTTTCCAGGGACAAGACTCATGCGTTGGCGTGCCATAAGTTCAAGAAATTCGCGGGTCATTTGATCCGCCAGTAAATCAGGACCCAGGAGCACATAAAAAAAACTCGTGAATGAGTGCTT